>BQNB010004607.1:0-104162 GCA_026074375.1 Tanacetum coccineum | reverse complement strand
ATATAGATATTTTCTTTTTAGAAAATATCTAGTTTTTCATTTTCAATATATCTTTTTTCCTCTTCTCTCTCAACTCTCTCTCTTTTCGATTCTCTCTCTCTCTAGTTTCTAGTTTCGATTCGTGTTGTGATTTATGAAGTGAAGTATTAATCGGGATCCTACAGTCTTTACGATAACCGCATCAAGTTTTTGGCTCCGCTGCCTGGGAATAGTTAGGTATTGATCATAGTTTAGCTTAGTTCTACTCGCTTGAATCCTTTTAAGTAAGATTTAATTACCGCACATTAGCTTTCTTGTAGTCTATTTTTTTCGTGTTATCTGTTTCGTAACCCATTCTCGTCAACCACCATGGGAGACGAGAATCCTATCCGCACTCTAAGAGACTACTCCAAACCTAGCCACGAGGGCTATAGGAATACCATCGAGCTCCCCATAGGGAACAATGTGGTACCTCTTTGATCCGACACCATTCGGTTGGTGCAAAATGGATGCTCATTCCACGGACTTCGGTCCGAGGATCCGAACCAACACCTCAAGGATTTCTTAAAACTAGTGGACTCACTTGACCTTGACGGTGAAAACAGGGAAGGAACGCGCCTGAGTTTATTTTAATTTTCCCTTCTCGATCAAGCTAGCAATTGGCTTGAACGTCTTCCAACAAGATCCATCACCACATGGGAGGATCTTACTGCCCGATTCCTTGCTCAATTCTTTCCACCGGGAAAGACCGCAAAACTTCGTAATGATATCTTGATGTTCCAACAACATCATGGGGAATCTTTATCCGAATCATAGACTTATTTCAAGGACTTAATCCATAAAGTCCCTCATCATGGCATAGACCTTTGGCTCCAAGTCTAATCTTTTTATGACCATATCAATCCCGTCACAAGACGAACCATTGACCAATCGGACGGTGGTAAGCTTCGTGACCGAAATGCCAAAACACCAAAGAGTCCTGGGCATTATTAGAGGACCTCTCCCTCTATGATAACAAAAGTTGGAACGACCCAAGGAATTTTGCTAAGCCGGTCAAGGCAATCGCTTTGCCTCAAGATGTCCTGAGTACATTCGACCGCTGCCTCATCAAGATCGAAAATTAAGTCCAACGCTTGATGGAATATCATCTTGCTCTGACACAACCTACTCAAGTGAACAAAATCACTACATCGTGTGAGATCTGCAGTGGTCCCCACGACACTCAGTATTGAATGGAAGATCTCGAACAAGCCTTTGTTGAATACACATCCTCATGTACCGATGAAGCGGGAGGTAAGTGGAATACTTTCAAGCTTGAGCAAAATGATCTTGGTGACACCTATAATCCATCATGGAGAAGTCACCCAAACCTTAGGTGGAGACAACCCCAAAATTCTCAAAATAATTTTTCAAACCCACCTAAACGGTTCCAACCTAACGATTCAATCCCAATCCGTTCTTCAACAACAATCCTCGAAGTTTTAACAATCAATCAAACCTTGAAGGATTGTTACCAATTTCATGGCATCTTAAGATGCTAGATTGCCTAAGTTTGAAGCCGATTTCAAACAACAACAAAGTGAGATGACCAACAAAATTGACACAGTGTTGAAAGCCATCACCAACCAAATGGCGGGTACACTACCTAGCAACATGGTTAATAACCCGAAACTGAGTACCTCCCCAGTTTTATCTGCTCATTCTTACCCAAATATGGACCTACAATGCTCAAACCATACCCACGGTTCAATCAACACCGTCATAATCCATACCGAGCAACAAAGCGCCTTTTATGATGACGAAGAAAAAGAGAATAAGGAAGAAGAGGATGACCCAGAAAATATCTGTGTCAACCCTCCTACACCACCCGATCGATCTATTACATTCATCACCGAAAAAGTCCTCAAATTCAATTCATTCTTTGAATCACTTGGATTGGTTCCCCCATCATCCAACACTGAACTCATTTGCACCAAAGAGGAAGATGGCGACATGATGTTTATTGAGATTGTCCCGACGGATGACAATTCTTGCACGGAGGAACTCAAAGCAGAAGAGTAAGAAGGGGAGTATTTTGACATATTCCCGATTAGGAGTGAACTCACATATCATAAGTATCTCATGTGTGGCCCAATCCCTTTAATATTTCTACAAAACCCCATCATTATGGAAGGATGCCCTTCGAACCTCAAGATATCATGCAACATTAGGCATGTGCATGTAGAAAAATCCTACATTGACCTTAACTCCCCTCTAAATATCATGACCCGAATGATGTATAATTGGATCATAAGGAGAAAACTCGACCCTAGGGAAAATGTAAATGGAGGAGTTAGCAATTTCACAGGAAGGACTAAAGGAATGCATGTCTTCGTAGAAAACTTCACTTATATCATAGACTTCATGATTATTGAGGACATTAGCTTAATTATAGACCCTAGGCTGTCACAAGTAGTGTTAGGGAAACCTTTTGTGGAAATATCCAACATGACTCACGACCCACTCGAAGGAGTAGTCAGGTTCACTAACGAAAACAATGAAGTTTCCTATAAGATGCCCCATAAGATAGAACAATACGACTCATTGTCAAATCTAGAAAAAGAGCACACAAAATCAGTCTACCTTAGGAACGAAGAAGACAAGAGGAGAGGAGTAGAGTATGTAATGAGCAAAATATTAGGATTTTACAAAGAATACCTAGAACTCGGACCCGAATACCTAACTGGAATGGTTGATGAAGGAGAAGTCATGTAAGAACGTGTGACTTCGAGTCTAGCTATAATACTCGTAAAATAAAGAAAAGCACTTTTTGGGAGGCAACCCAATATTTATTTTTCCCGCATATTAGGAGTGTTATGTGTTTTATTCTTTTCTTTTTATTTTATCATGTTCGAACCCCAATCTTGTAATCATGCTTTGTTTTGTTTTTAACCTAGTCTTAATTGCAATCAAAGGTATTTTGAAAATAATAAGTGTAGGGGAATTTATTCGGTTTTTGAACCATGTTCAAGCATGTTAAATAATTTGTTTAGATTAATTCGCGTCAATTTCGATTCATATGCGTAAATTGTCAAATCTCAGGTTTTATGCAACTACTTGTACAGGAATTAGCGTGGAGACGGCGTCACGATTTACATGCGACGCCGTCACCACGACACCTGTGACAGCGTCAGGATATCCCTGACGGCATCAAACGCCCAGGTCTAGAAAACTTAAAGTTTTTAATTATTTTTGAAAATAAAACTTGCATAACATTTAAACTATGTACTCTTCTGTTATAAACCTGCAAAACCAATGAGTTTGATAATTCTCTCATCCTATCTTTACTGCTTTATCGAGTCAAACCCTAAATTCATACGTATATTTGTATATCGCACATTTTATGCTTGGTATAGTGTCTTTGTCTTTGATTACAGGTTATATTTGATGAGAAGAAGCTTGGAAGTTCTTAGGAAGTTTCATTGGATGATTCTTGGAGGATGATTTAACCAGTTATTGCACGTTTCTTCTCCATTATTGAGCAAACCAGGGGAGTACTAGTTTCTTTTCCTTGTTTTCTTATCCCTTTATTCATTTTTACAGGTACTTCTATAGAACATTAGGGACAATGTTCAACTTAAGTGTAGGGGAAAATAAGCCTTAGAAACTATTCTTTCATTTGCCATTTTCTTTGTCCTTAAAATGATCTTTGACCTTTAAAAATGATGGGTATATATACGAAACATTAACATAAGAGTAATTTTGACCCAAATTTAAATTTTTTTATGACACATACCGACGAAAACTCGAGTATTAATAGCGTCTCATGGATAGGAATTTATATTACTATCATAAAAACCCCAAATTCCACCCCCAAAATGTGAGGTTCGCCCTTAGATATTATACCTTTAGCTTGTTCGAGTTAAGGATTGAGCAATCATGTGTGTCTATTCTGTCGTTATGGATGTGTGGTTTTGTCGCCTTTTCTGGAACATTGGTATCGGTTACTTTAGGATTATGAGAGTGTACCGGTAGTAATAACTTCTATAACTTGTAATTTGTGATGCATTCCAAGACCTGCAAAGTAATGTTAGGATTTTTGCTTGAAAGAGGCATTATGAGTAACCCCTATGTATTAAAACCCTGAAAATGTTATGATGGTCACAGCCGATCATATAACTATCCCACACCATTTCCACACACACAATTTTAGTGCAGATACCCTAGTACAACCCACCGAGCCTATCCTTTATTCCACAGTTCCTCATAAATCATCTAAGGTGGATTCCAGATTATTAATTAATATGCATTGTCCACCCTTAAACCAGTCGAAAACAAAAAACCCAAATTCAGCCTTAGCCTACCTGTATTCACACTATAGTAATACATTAATATGTTTAACTCCAATTTATAAATGAGTACGCCACAAAAACGTTCAGTCCTTATCCTTGAAAAATACAGTTTTGGGATGATTTGATTCAAGATAGTATTTATTTCGCGAAGAATGGGGAAAGGAAAAGGTAAGTCCAATACCCACCCCATATCGTTTTTTAGATGATCTTCATTTATTTTGGATCCACCCCAAATTGGGTCATTAGATTATGATTTAAATAAACGATATGGTAAAAGCTCAAGTGTAGGGGTACATGTTATAAACCCATGTTGTGATGTATTATGTTATTAAAAAAAATAGAAAAGAAAAAGAAAGAATAAGATGTAGAGTTGTGTAGGAGTTTGTATATCTTCGTCCGAGTCTTGGCTTAGCAACCAAACCAACGGTATTCGAATAAAAAATATAGCTAACCCTCCACTCCAAAAATTCACCCAAAGACAACCCAAATGTATTCCCAGTCCGTTTCCAGATTCCATTATAAGTTATCTTACCACCTACAACCCACAACCCTTTAAAAATACCGTCTTAGGAATAGTAATGAATATATGCTTGCGCCTAGCGTGGAGGTTCGATCCTTTACCAAGCCATGAAATTTAAATGCTAGACAATTAATGAATTGTTGAATTTCTGTTTCCTCCCTTAAGTTATAATTTATTATACATCCGAGAGAAAGAGTGAATCCCCAAACAACTAAAGTTTGAGGAGCTAGTGAATGCATAATGGTGGCTTTTAATACGAGACTGAGAAGGTTGTGTTGTAAAATACTTTTAAAGAGTAGGTTAAATGACCCTAATAATGCTATTGTCTATGTAGAAAAGCACATTTGCTTGAGGACAAGCAAATCCCAAGTGTAAGGGGAATTTTGATAGGTGTCATTTGAAACACTTATTCGGGGTCATTTAACCCCCTAAACGTGCCTTAATGCCAAATAGGTACTCTTAATCGTTCCTTTTCAAGTATTTAGCATATTGGAATGGTCATTTTGGAAGGAAATACCTTACTTAGGATCCTTTTTGAGAAGAAACGGACAAGACTACAGACTTACACCAAAATCTCTTGAATATTATGCTTATAGAGCGTGGAGATGGCGTCGCAAGCATAAAGCGACGCCGTCATGATTTATGAAGTAATGGCGTCAGTACATTGGTGACGCCGTCAGAGCATGGATGACCTAAAGGAACTCTAGAAGATTCGGTGTCACGAGATTAAGAATACCATTTAATGAGCAGGTGAAGTAACAGATATTATTTTGATCATAACTCCTTCATGTGAACTCGGATTTCGACGATTCAACAGCCCACGCGTTCAGAACGAGAAAATCTACAACTAAATACAACCTCATAACTATGTTATTGGTGACGTTGTCGTGAAGGTCAGTTTAGGTTTTGCCTATAAATACAACCTCAAAACTTCGTTTTTATCAAGCCCCCAACCCTAAGTCCGATTCTAAGGTTTGGGTAGGTGTTTTTCCAGCAACTTAGAAGTCCTAATTCATTCCATAAACATCTTGTAGTGGTTTGATTATCATATCTATCTTAATTTATGTCTTCAATTCCTTTTGTTGATTATGATTTCTCTTGCTTGAGTATGCTTGGCTAATTCATCTAGTATTTATTTGGGAATGCATGAACCTTGTCATTAATTGATTAGATCTTATTGTTTGTGACATATTCAATGATTATAATTGATTATAGTTTGTAATTCTTGTTTCCTATTGCTTCTTGTTGATGGATGTGTGCGTTAGGCTTTAGAAAACTAGCTTTTGTCTGTATCACTGTTGATATGTCTAGGGAAATGTGATTGTGTAGAAAGGATACCATCGGGTAATAGTCTTCATACTACCTTGCCCCCTAATATGGTTGATCCACTCTTAAGATATCTCACATGCATTTAATATACTCTTAGGGGCCTTGTAATAGTCTTCATATTACCTTACTTGTGCGTTGCCCTAACGGAATATTAAATAGACGGTGGGTTCGTGTAATTTGTTCATGACCTAGGAAATACTCACACATCGCATCTCAAGTGTGACAAAGCAATAGGTAGAATTAGATAGCTAGTAAGGAGTAGTGCATCTCAGGTGAATACGCTTCATTTTATAATTGTTACTTAGTTTATTAGTAAATAATTAGCTTAAAACTAAAACCTCTCTAAAACCAGAATTTACATGCTTTCATTAAATATAAAAACACAAAAAGAATCTTCCTTCAACCCTTAGACCTTAGTGAACATTCGATCAGGCGTTCACAGTGCTATTCCCCTAGAGAACGATAATAACCCCCGAGCCTTGCCTATACTACACTACAACGGTTAGGTACACTGCCTAGGGAGTTGTAAAACTTTATGTAGAAGTCTCTTACGACAACCGCATCAACAACGAACAAAATAATCTCTACACAACGAACCGAATATCTTTACAATTCACAACGGTACCTGGCCACGACCTAATCATTAATTTCACCTTATTAATGTTTATTGTATAAATTGCCTTATTGTACAAGCATTCGTCTTTACTCACACCAAATTCTTACCCTTATACCAAACCCTTATCATCACTACAAAATCCTTTATTCTCATTACGAACCTTTATCCTTATTTCAAAACCTTTATTCCCATTTCAAAATCCTTATCCTCGTTACAAAAATGTTTTGGTATCATGATTGTGTGGTATTTACGTAAAACAACTCGATCAACTTGGGCTAAGTGCAACATCAATACAATTTACTCAGAACATCTCCAATCGATACGATATATATATATAAGTATATACCACTTTAAATAAAATAATAATATTTTATAATTATTTTCGTCTTTTTATCGGCTAAAAGAGGTAAATATGAATCTCGATATCTTAGTACGTCCATGTTCGATCGTTTAACCTTAACAATTAACGTTTACAAAAGTCGTCTTTGTCCTTTAGTTAAATCGACACAAAATAATTATTCCACATTATTTTTTAAGTGTGACATTTTTCATAAAATTTTGACATGACCCGTTCGTTTGTAAAAGGTTTCCAAGGTTTCCAAACCTTATATTTCTATACTTACCACAATTTTTCAAAATTCTGACAAAATGCCAAAAGTCCGTATTTTCAAAGTGTTAATCCATTTATTGCTAAAATCGATCATATTATATGTTTTCCACTACCGTAAGTACCCGTAAATCCATTTATCCGTCTTAGTGGTCTAAACTATTAAATTTTCACCTATTGGGCCCAAAGTCCAATATTAATCCACTAACACTTGTTAAGTCCAACATAGCCATTTTAAAATTCCATTTGAGTCAATTAGTCCATTCACTAGTCATTGGGCCTTACGGCCCATTAAGGTTTTAATATTTAGCCTGATAGTTAAAAACAAAGTCCATACCCTTTTTAGCCCAAAGTATAAGCCCGAACCGAATAAGCCATAAGCCAAAATATAAACAGAAGTTACAATAAGCTATAAGTTCCAATATAAGCCGAACCCAATAAGCCATAAGCTCATTAAGCCGAAACCAAAATAAGCTATAAGCTCAAATATAAGCCGAACCAAATAAGCCATAGATAAGCCGAACCCAATATAAGCTGAAACTAAATAAGCCAAAACAAATAAGCCATAAGCTCAAATAAGCTAACCAAATAGGCCAAAAATAATATAAATGGGCCAAGCCCAATATTCTTTTTCTTCCTTGTTTTTTTTGTTGGGCCGAAACAAACAATAAGCCTAAAATAATCAAATAAGCCCTAACTAAGCTTATTTTTAATCTAGGTTTCAAAATAAGCACTTTTTAACACATGTTATTTAACACAACAACCATGACATTAAAATGACCACGTCCTTGTCCCTTTTCTTTGTACACGACGCAACAAACACCCCCTTTAATCAATCCGTTTTATTTTTTACGACGATCAACTTGTACAACTAACATTTAGACACCATAAGAAACATAAAAGTACAACTTAAAAAAAGTTTAGACAACTTACAAAGATTGATGATTTTTGGTTGGATTCGACACAAGGAACAACCTAAACGTAGTTTTCTATAACCCAAGACTACCAAATATCAACCCGATAGTTTTTTTTAATCCCGTGTTCTTGTTAAATCTTCAAAACAAAATGTTTCTTGACCCTTGTGGCTTGCATCTGATTTCTAGAGAGAGATGAGAGAAGTTTTTGATTTTTGTTTGATTTTGAAAGTGTGAAAATGCATGTTTGAGGTTAAGTCAAATATACATGTACCATGCAAGGACCAACCAAGCCAAAAACTTGCCTTGGTGTCCCCTCTTCTTGTCCCATACCCGGCCAAGGATCCTAGGGGGTCGGGATGGCTTCTTTTCGTATCAGGTTCACGTAATATTTTTTCAATAACCTAGATTATTTACATGACATATTTCCTACTTAAACTTCCCAAAATTCATTTTGAACATTTATCGAAAGTGTCAGGACCAAAATACGAGGTTACTTCAAATCAAACCAAAACCTTTCTCACAAGTTTAAAAGTTTCTCAACTTCAAAAATACATCTTGTCACTTTAGACTCCGTTCACAAATTTCACTTTTACGACCGATATGCACTTAACTAAAATTTCATGAAAACGCATGTCTTCTCATAACTTTTAATTCACACCTCCACGATTTACGTTCTAAACAAGCGTTACTTCAAATTACGAAATTCCTTATTAAATAAGTTTGTTAAATTCACCCACGATTATTCAACCCGCTCTTAATTTAACTGTCGTGTCGGTACGCGCTGCCTGACGATTCTCGCGGAATGCGGGAAAACTTCCCGGAACGCATCAAAATGAAAACATAAACACTCCGATACGGAAAAATGAATCAAAAGTTAGTCACTCACGAAACTCAAGACTCTCTCAACACCCGGTTAAACCGTAACCGTTTCACGCAAAATAAGTCAACCGAAGTTAACTTTTCAGCTTTCTTCCAATGAAGCTGACAAAGTCAAAAGACTCCGATAGAAAAATACAATATTTTATAATACTTAACCCCGGACAAGTTATAAGTTATCACAATTATGTGAATGGTTTTATTTTATTACCATTATGTTTCTTTTTGCATTTATATTCATTATGGCTTATAATAATCATTCTTCATTTAGAAGAGCTAATTGTATAATCGGTAGGGGTCCGGCATTAACTGTGATGCAAGTGATTATGCTGTTTTGCATTAGTAATTTTACTTGATCATGAAGAACTTATTAAATCTACAACTTGGCCAATACTAACTAGTACAAAAGCATAAATAGGTATACAGACAAGTGGGAGAATGTTAGCAAATATCCTATTTCGGTATTTGATATTTCTCTATAATTATGTCATAACCTATTTAATGCATTTGTATATTTATACATTATATATTGTTGATTTATATGAGTAATAATAAGAGTAATTAAATAATATTTAGTTACCATACTGAAACTCCATAGGATATTGTATCTTGATGGGAGATCCAATTTCCTTAAGAGATAATGTCTAGGTAATGAATTATGGTAATGATTACATAATCATACCTAAATTAGGAGTTGATCCCTGCTTGACCTCTCTTATAAATAGAGGATTATTCACCTCATAAGAAACACACAAAAACACACAAACATTACTATCCATCACTAAGAAGAGAGGATTAAGTAGAAGATTTCCATCCTACCCGTGTTCTTCGTTCATGGTGATCTCATCTCTCGTATCAAGTTAGTTTTAATGTTATGCTTAATATTATTTGATCGTTCATATTATGATTATATGTTTCTTGGGATAAATTAATCAACAATCAAGGCTAAGACCCCCTATGGTTATTATATAGGCTAGATACTCACTTCTTGAGCAAGAAAACATAGCTAAAGTGTTTAGGGAGGGAAATGATCGGACTTCCATCGTTATTGGCCATTAACACATCAATTAGTGACAAACTTATGATTGAAAATTCGGCCAGCCGGGCGACTAGAGAAACAAGCCAGGCGGCTGGATCATTCCCCCAAAATGTAATTTTACGTTTTTGTTGATTTATTATTCCCGATTGCCTCTCTTATGGTTGGGTCGACCCATACAACTTATATCTTGTTAAAACACTTGTTCTTGGGATGAAATGGGCTTCCAAACTCGATATCAAACTTTCACTTGTCGGAAAATCTTCAAAAGTGGTTATCTTCATGTTTTTTTCTTTTTTTCTCGTCCTTTTTCGTTTTGGCTAACTATAAACACATAAACTTCATTTTTGCATAATATTAGTATTAAAAGTTGGCTATTTAGCTAAATGACTTATATAAAATCACAAATAACGCTCCTAAAAACATACTCAATTTGAGCGTTATCAAATTCCCCTACCCTTAAGTTCTGCTCGCCCTCGAGCAGGTTTAGCTTTTAAGAATAAAATAGTTCCAACAACACCTTGATAATGGTTCACAAAAATATAACTGTTCTAATAAAGAACAATCATTGTTTAAAAATTTGTATGCGAATTTCTGACAATACTCGTACGATTTTCAAACTAGATAACATAACTAAGCACCTAACGAATAAGAAATTTTGGATTTTTAAATTCACTCAACACTCGAATATCAGTTTGGTGGTGTAAGTGGATCACTCTTTGCTCAATCATGATTTCATGTCATATCATAAGCTTGTACAAGTATCAAAACAATTCCGATGGGGCGTGAGCACCCAGTAAATCTATCAAAAGGACTTTTATTGGGTTAGGCTTTTGGGTTAATAAGGGTTGTGAGTTAGACATGGGATATTTTGGTTTGGTTCTTCAAACAAAAAAATAAAGTCAAGTCTAAAATTACTAGTCACCACAATCCAAAGAAAATGATTACATACCTAATTCTTTCCTTCTCAATCGATCACAAGTATCACGTCTTAGCACATTGGCTAATTGATACACCAAAATTACTTCTTTTTCCTTCATCTTCATAATTTATAGCACATTGGCAATTTATTTATTTTTTTTTATTTTTTTTTCAACAACACCAAACTCCGTCACCCCCATACTTTGGATGAGCATACACCACAAAAATTACAAATAAGAGTAGCTACCTTCGTCTTTGTTGAAATGGCACACACAAAATACAAAGTGTGGTCAACAAGTAATCATCAAAAACATGCCATTCATACCAAGTAATTAGCAATCCATAGACTTAACTACAGGTTAGGCTAAGATTAAAGGTGTATAATATTTTATTGAGTTTTTGAAATGAACGGGATGGCTCAAAGGGTGTACTAATTGTATCCAGCACTAAAAGTGAGTGCTAACAAATGGGTCCATATATGTGGTTAACTAACTGATGTGGCTAGCTAAAATCTTTAGATGTAAACGGGTGGCCATTTGGTGTAAATCCTGATTTGCCTTTATCATTTAAATTTACCATAATCACACAAGCATTATCTCACTGCGGAAATATAATGCATAACAAGCACAAGTTCTAGAATCGAGTCAATCACCGGCACACTCATAGCAAAAATAGAATCAAGCATAAAAATGCATATCATACGAAATAGGCTTCAATTCCTCACATATTTAGGTAACGGCTATAAATGTGATAGCAAATGTTACCGATCCTAAAACAGATTGCTCAAATAATCGAGATATGTCAAAAACTTCAAATAGCCTCTTTTATTTGTTGGAATGATTTAGTTGTTTTTAATATATATACTTTACGTGTTAAAACAACTAAATATTAGAGGGCGACAATTTTATCCCTAAAAATTTAAAAATAATACTAAGAATTGTACAAAAAGTTTTAAAAATTAGACCATTTTTCCTATTTACTTCCCTCCCCCACACTTAAGTTTTGCATTGTCGTCAATGTAAATAAACGAACTTTAAAGTAAAGAAAATGGGAAAGATTAGGATGAATGATACTACCCGGATATAATATGCATCTTCCGTATGTGGTTTGAGTAAGCGAATTGAGTTTCCCTGAAACTCGGTTTTGATAAACCACCGATACTTCCTGCATATCAACCCTGCAAATACTATAAATACAAAAATACTACAAATACTTCGACACAATATGATAAAACATCATAAATTTCCAAATTGACATAAAGTACTTAAAAACATAAATTAAATATCCTACGAAATAACAAAGAAATAATATTATCCGACAAACATTAGAGTTTAAGAAACAAACTTGATCATATGATCAATCTTCTTCGCTTCCCATATCATCACCAGTGTGAACATTTTGTTCACTCATCGAGTCATCAACATCATCGTCTTGCATTGCTCTTGACGATACTCCAATTTCATAACCTGAACTAGGAACAATAGTGGTTCCTCCAATATTTGTCATCGATCCTGTAAAATAACCATCACCAGGTGCTCCATAATGTCCTCCTCCATGAGATTGATTGCCCACATCAAAGTAATGCGTGTAAAGGTATAGATAAGGCACATAAGGGTAAGGGTATGGTGGAACATTTGGTGGCTCATAAGTTGGGTATGCAAGGTTGGCTTGGTCGGCCAAATGATGAAGAATAGGCATGGAATGCTCGAGCGTGTAGTTGTTCCTCACTAGCATCAAATCTCTCCAAACATCCCTACACTCAATCTCATTTAAATTAGCGTTCCTATCACCCTAACTCGAGTTTAACCCACTTGGTTCTTGTCTTTGCTCCCTTGCTACTCTAGGTGGTTGTGGTAATAGCATTTATCTCAACAATGTTTGGTTGTCCAAGTCAAGCTCATTTCCCAACATCTTAGTAGTCCATTTCTCAAATTCAATCGGCTTCGAACACTTCTCCACTTCTCCATTCACAAGGTACCCTAACGACTTTGCAATCTTTATCACATAATGACCTCCACAAATAAGACTATTCTCCTTAAGCCCTGGAGCATGCTTGCAAAGATGCTCGGCTATAATCCAATCCAATGTGATTCTTCTAACGCACTCATCATCTATAAATCCCTCTTTTGACATCTTTCCTTACTTCCTAGCCTATGAACCAAAGATCCAACAATAAGCCTATGCACGACCCGCATAAGTGGTTCCCGAATGAGTGATGTCCTTCTATTAGTCTTAGTCGGCTTCCCAACCTTCTTTCATTACGCATCATGATCAAACAACTTGTCATCAATCTCTAATTTGCTAAAATGTACAGCAAACAACCGGCGATCCAACTTACTTGGTTCATATAATCCCAAAATAACCACAAACTCTGGTAAAGTAAGCACATGCTCTCGTCCGCATAACCTAAACCAAACATATTTCTCCGTCATTATCTTAGTCTTATCCACTCCTCTTTTAAAGTATATCGTGGAGAAAAACTCTAAACACCATTCTGGATACACTTCTCCTTCAATGGAAAGAGCTCTTTCCCATAAGTAATCTACAAACACATCTCCATCACTATGAAGGTATCCCATCTTCATCAAATCTTCAAAGTTTCATCAAAACTATACACATAGAACATGGTCCAATCGGCCACCCTTGGTGTTCCAATACTCTTTTGTTGTAACCAAGACAACCTTTCACAATACGCATGCCTCTCTATGGATGGTAAATCTCACGACTTCAAATTAGCATTCGTGACTTATTGCAATGTGTAGTTGATGGTACTTTTACTATTTCGCCTTTCGTACTTTACAATAAGTGGGTTTAGGTGTGAACTTTGTGTAGCTTTCTACAAAAATAACAAATATGAGCATAAACAAGCATATATGAACAAATAAAACCTAACTTGGAAGTCCCTAATGTGTTGGTGCATAAATTGAAAATGGAAGGAGGTCAGCAGCCACGAGCTGCCCAGCTGGCTTCACATTGCGCCTGCAGCCGCTCAGCTGCTTCTCCAGCCGCCTGACTGGCTTGGGCTGTTGAGCCGGTTTGGCATGGGTATTTGTTTTTGGTGTTTTCCGCACTTCCTAATTAATTCCAACTTCCTAATGCTCTATGGGCACTTCCAATGGTCTTAAAACAATTCACAAACGCAACTAACTCTGCTAACTCATTTTGCCAATTCGCCAATTTTCCAAATTTCGCCTAACTTGCAACTAGCCAAAATCAGAATGGGTGATCTATACAATCAACCTAGCATCTCTTAGACACTAAAAATCAATCATACATCACAGTAGAATCTATATCTTTCTACACAAATGGATCAAAATTCATCCTACCAATTTTTGGATTTTTGGATGGCTACCATTCGATCCACAATCAACCAATCACTCTAATTCCTTTTGCAATCTCATCTCCTAATATATACCCACTTAATCCTGACACGAATTGGTTTAATTCAAAACAAATCATAATCCCCTAATTTTTGACCTAGAATCAAGAACACGAATTCAACACTTGAATGATTCGAATTAATGTAATTACTTACCCTTTTTGGAGCCATTGTTAATCCACAACATGTTCCTTACTTGCAATTAGATAAAAAACGAATTTGATGATACCAAGAGAGTAGTGTGTGTGTTGTGTGTGTTTTTTTGGGTTTTTTGAATTTTAGGTTTTATTGCAAAATCTAGCCGGGTGGCTTCTTTTCTAGCCGGTTCGGCTGAATAATGGTGCATTTGTACTTCATTGTTTTTCGTCCCAACATATTGGTCAACACTCGTAATTGTTTCCGGATGAAAGCATCCTGAGTTTAAACATTCGTTCCTAATTTTTATAAATCATCACACACGACACAACATATTATTATGTTGATGGTGTCAAATAATAATAAAACTATAATTAATAGAAAATTTAAATAAACCTTAAACTTAAATTGACCAAACTAAATCATGACCAAACATAACCGAAACATGTCTAAACCAATATCATAACCGTAAACATAACCAAAATACCCAAAAAAATAAATTGTTTTAAAGTAGGATGCATAAATTAAAAGAGAGACAAACATCCATAGCACATGGTTTGTGCCTTTATTTCTTCATTCTTCATTCTTCACTTATCTTTGATTGTGGAGCACCTAATCAAGGAAATGGTCAAACTTGAGAATGTCCTCCGAAGTGAACTTTCCAGAGAGCTTCCTTGGTTTCTTTTGTCTTAATCCTCTAGTGAACTTTCATCCACTTGGCGTGATCACCTCGAACTTGGCGTGCCATGCCCCGTCACCTTCAATTTATTATAGATTCCATAATCTTCTTGTCCCCAATCAGTGTTCTTGAGTTGCACCGGAAGTAAACCTAAAAAGTCAATGAGTGATATATGAGAAATCACATATCCTTTTTATACCTAAAATGGCCCTTAAATGATCAAAATGTGCAAAAATATGCTTGTATTTGTGTATTTTGTTGTTTATGAATGTGTAGGTACGGATATTGCAATAATCATAAGAAAATGGTCAAAACCGGGCAAACACGAACACAGAAACGGATAGAGTGCACAAGAGCCAGAAGTTTCTAGCAAAATGTCAACAAAGTCAACTTTGGTCAACCCTTGGTCAACCCACAAAATGCCAAAACCCTCAAAATACCCAAAAGAGCCTTATTGTTAAATTCATTTTCACTAAAAGTCCTAAAACAATAACACCGTTAGTCCTTAACCATTAAGGGACTAACGGTCGTTAACCCTTTATAACAAAATCCCTTAAATCCCAAGCCCGAGCCTGGTATGCGTTTAAATACACATACCTTTTACCTTTAAAATCGACCCTAAACGACCAAAAACGCACATAAAATGCCATAAATATACCTGTTTTTGTGTTTGTGCTGTTGATGCACCGGATATTCACTAAAGGACAAAAACAAAGCTAAACCGGACAAAACTAAGCACGGATTTGGAAAGAGCACGAAAAACTAAGGCCAGGGGTTCAAAAGGATTGAAAACGGAGCTAAAACGGAAATTTCCGGATCGACTCGACAACGTTTGTGCATTTAATGAAGTCAAGACGAAGTCAAAATCAACCCCGGGATACAGCTTTAGAAAGAGCGCGGAAAACCGAACCTGAAACCCTATCATGATAAAATGGGCCAAACCGTACCCATTTTAGTGGGTCGGGTCAGCCCACTTTAACTATTATACCTTAAAATCAAAACCCTTTTTTTGATATATAAAACCCGGCCCAAACGGCCCAAGCTAAAACTAAGCCCATGCCTCCTATAACGGGCGTTAAGCCCATACCCCTTTATACTTACACCGTTTGTCCTTCAAGGACTAACATTGTTAGTCCTTGAGGACTAACGGTGCAAACTTTCACCTAACTCCAGGGACCTATGATGCCAAGAACAAGGACTAAACCTGCAATACCCTTATATACCTTCAAGGACCAAACCTGTCCATTCCCCAAACCTTCACCCCTGCACCCAGTTATAAACAAACACCCTTTTTTTTCCCGCCTACCTATTCACCCATCCCTCTCAACCCCTCGTATACTGTTCATACCAGACAAAACAAACATTCACTTCTCTCCAAAACTATCCCTCTCACAAAACCCCACACCCACATGGCTCATTTACAAGCTGGCAATCCCTAAAGGTGATCATTGGGTGATAATTGATGGGTTCGTGATTAATAGGCTTGAGACATACAAGAAAAATTGATGGGCCAAGGATAAGATTGACTTTATGGTTTTAAACTCTCAGCAAATGCAACAAATAACAATCATGCTTGCAGTTATAAAAAAGAAGAAGACAGAGAGACAGTGTGTAATAACTAGGAGGAGTAGTGTAGTTTTTTTTAGTGTAATTTACCTTTTAAATGTTATTTCATTTCTGTTCTTTACATTTAAAAAGTCTTGTAACCTTTTAAAATTTCAAAAAAAAGTTAAGTTTTTATCTTATGAAAATCTGTCATTTAAGCCTTCTTAAAAACTGCCTATTGTGTTCATGCTTATTTCTTGCTTATTCTGCTTTTTAAATGTTTATTTGTTGATATTTATTTATGCTTATTGAACTTAGTATATTTACTTGCCTTAAGCTGTTTTAATAAAAAAAATTGAAAAATTGTTTTCTATAAGGGGTGTTGGCCTTACAGCCAAAAATACGGGTTCAATCGGTTTAAAATCCATTTGGGTCACTTAGCTTCTCTAATTCAGTCCTCTAGTTATGTTAAAAGCTGTTTTTAAAGTTTTTCATAAATATACTATTGGGCTTTCCCGGCCCATCAGATGGGTTAAGATTGCATTCAATAGTATTCTTCAGTTCCGGCTCCGGTTTGACTACTGATTCTTCAGTATTGACTCTGACTTTGGCATTTTTGGACTTTGGCCTTGATTTTGCACAGTCTTTTCCATTCCATGCTCAGTTTTGTCATTTTGGCTTGGTTTTCTGTCTTTTTGATGATATCCACTTCCTGCACAATACAAATGCAAAACAAACATATATTTGACAGTTTTTGTCTGTTTTTGGTCATTTAAGCTCGTTTTTGAAGGTAAAAGATATGTGTAATTAAGCACTTATCACTTATCTTGGGATTTAAAGTTCTTTTTCCTTGCTTATTTTAGGGCAGCAAAATAGCCCTTGGTCTTTTCAAAACCCACATTCAGCATAAGCTGCGTGGACAACCACTTTCAAGCCCTTTTACTAGCTTATTTGCATGTCAAATTCTTTTATCTTTGTTGTTTTAGATAGCCACCAAGCTGATCTTGAAGCCCATATAGGTCATTAAGCCAAAAGCACCCTCTAAGGTGCTTAAAATTAAGCCCTAATATGTGTCCCTAGGTTGTTAGTTTAATAGGTTTGCCATATTGCTTATTTGATTTCCTTAGCCTTTCTGCTTATCTATTGTGCTTATTAGTGGTTAGGTTTACTCATTAGGATTAGCTATAAGTGTGTTTTGGCTTATTTGTTTATTAAGTGCTAAATTAGGTCTTAATAAGCCCAACAGTTTAAGCCCCATTAGCTTTAGATCCTTTTTAAGCTTCTGTTTTCTGCTTATTTACCTAGCTTAATTCTGATTCCCCATGCTTATTAGGTTTGGCATTTTAGTTATTTAAGTTTATTTCCCCTTTTTTATGCTTATTGTGTTTTAAAAAGCCAAGTAGTTTTAGCACTTTTAGCCTTAGTTCATTTTAAGCAAATCTGCCTGTTTTGTTAGCTTATTTCCCAGCTTATTTGTAAGTTTTCAAAGAAGTATCTTTTTTTAAAGTTGCTAGTTTTTGTGTGTTTTTTTTAATTTTAAAAAACAAATTGAAAAAAAAATTGTTTGTCAAAAAGGGAAGGCCATGGGGGTCGAACCCATGACCTCCCCTTTTATACCCGCGCCCCTAACACACACTCTATAACCAATTGTGCTACAATAGCTCATCTGCTATTGTTTGCACACTTTATTACTATATCCCTTTTTAGCCAATAAGCCTATAAGCTCTTTTTTCTTTTTTCCTGGCTTATTCAAATAAGCTGGGAGCCATTTTGTATTTTTCATAGATTCCTAATAACTTTAGCTACTTTCTGTAATTTTCTTAAAATTTTATAAAATCGTTTAGTATTTTTTATAATTTATTTAGATTAAAACAGTAAATAATTCATAAAAAATTATTAAAAAGTCAAAAAAATATAAATCTTTTTTTTTTAAATTTTCTTTTGTCGGTTAGGATCTAGGAAAAATAGTTTTACTTTTGTAGGGTCATTTTTACAAAATTTTGGTTTTTAAAGAACGGGATTCGATCCCGTTCTTGTTTTCTTCGCGTTTTTTTCTTTAACCACCCCCGTTTTTGGTCTAGTTTTTTTATTCTTACTTTTTAGTCATTTAGGACCTATTAAAAGTAAAAATTTCACTTTAGGATTAAAATTCGATAAATTAGGTTTTTAGTCGCGTTCATTTTTAATTTCCGTTATCGTTTTTGTGTTTTAAGTTTAATTGCCTTAAATTTTATGTTCTCGTAGCCTTAGGATTTTCTTTTATGCCTTATTTATGCTTCCCGTAGATTTTTAAGCTATTTAATTACCTTTTTATGCTTTCCCGTAGTTTTAGGTTTAATTTCCTGTGTCTTTTTACGATTTTCCCATAGTTTTAAGTTTTCCTTAGTTTAAATTGCATTAATTTCCGTAGTTTTAGATAACCAATCAAATCTTTGTTCATTCAAGCATCCAATTATCCCAACTAAGTTTATACCCTGTTCAATTTCACGCCTCGTCAAGACATTAAAGAGCGGGTCAGAGGTTTCAAAAAACTTTGTGGGTATCGAGAGACAGCGGACCGATACTTCCCGGTTTTACTATACTATACATTTGATTATGATTAACCCTCAAATAGTTTGTTGGATTACTCATTTTGGCGCCGATGCCGAGAGGAGCGTTGTGTAAGATAATATCGTCTACGGTTTTGGACGATTAGTGACTTGAAGACCATTTTCGTGGAAGTTATTTATTTTCTGTTTGTGGATATTTTCTTCTTTTTTATTATATAAAATTCTAATAAAACACAAAAATATTTTTCACTTTTCTTTTATTAGTATAATTATAAAAAAAAACAAGAAAAATAAAAAATATAAAAACATTGTCTATAAAAACAAATAAAAATCATAATCAATATAATGCTTTCAACTAAAGCATTATCATAATAAGTTCCGAACAAACAGATTTAATCACTTGCAGTTGTGCTCACTTGTGAAAAAAGGCTCAACCTTTAGAGATTAACAAACTATAAGAGGGGTATAGAGGGTTGTTCCGAGGAACTACGACCCTAAAGGAGAAAGGTTTTTAATAGCTCGCGCTTTCCTACTCCTCCGCTCCTTTGTGCGTTTCTTCTTTTAAAGTTTTTTTTTCATTATGTATTATTTGAAAAATCTATAAATATTCTTCTCTATCCTCTTATTCGTTTAATTCTTATTCTCTTTACCCTCTTATTCATTTAATTCTTTTTCTCTTTACCTTCTTATTTATTTAATTCTTTTCTTATCCCTCTAAATTGTTTAATTCTTATGGCGTCATTCGACTATCGTTTAAATCCCCTTTACGCGATTAGAGAATGTTCGTCTTGTGGAGCTTTGTACAATAAATCATGTGGTTGTTCAAAAGGAGGTCTCATAGACAAGTTCGTTCGTGATCCTAATAAAACGCCCGACTCGTCTCAACGACCTCCTATAGTTTGTGTGAAGTGTGGAAACCCGGTTGAAGGTCCATCTTGTCAAGGATGTGCTCTATGGCGGAAGAAATTAAAGGAAGTTTGGTTTACAACTTGTCATGAAAATGGAATTAACCAAGACCTTCTAAACACTTCCGAGTCATCCGATGACGATACCAACGTTGTTAATGCTCCTCGAGAGCCATTCGTTGTCAAACAGGACCCCGGTGAAAATTCCTCGCAAAGTCCTCCACAAATTAACCACAATTGTTGTTACGAGTGTGGTGATTCGTTAGATGGAATCTTTTGTCAACAATGCACTTGTAAGTCTTGTGGGAAAGGTGCTCATATTGGTTATAATTGTCCACCGAAAGCTCCGATTATCTCTAATCCGGAACCATGCAATCAAACCATTGATGAGCTCCCACAAACTTTGCCAAGTTTTGATCCGACGTGCTATTCCGAAAAAGAAAATTCATTACCTTACGTTTCAAAACCTAACTTTGTTGATGATTCTCCTAACGTTTTCAACCCACCTCCACAACCTCCTATCTATTCTTGTGAATTTTGCGGGAACGATGCTCGTTATGGTCACTATTGTACACCTCAAGTTCCGTTTATCTATCCGGAACCGTGTTACAATCAAGACTTTAATTTCCCGCAAGATTTTCATGATTTTCAACAACAATATCTTTGTTGTGAAAATTGCGGGGGTCCTCATGAGACTTTTCAATGTCAACCGATGAATGAAGACTATTATCATGAGCAAAATTCTTGCTATGATTCTAATTCTTTTGGTTTTGACCAATTTCAACCCCCGCAATATACCGTCAATCATCCAATCTTCAATGCTCAAAATAGCCTTCTCAATTCTCAAAATGAGTTTCTCAATTCTCAAAATAAGCTTATGGAGCAAATGACATCCATGTGTGATATGGTTGGTCAATTGATACAAAAGAAGGAAGAAGAAAAGCGAATTGAAGAAGAGCAAGCGGCTAAAGATCGATATTGGAAGATTCCCGTTTGCTACGATGATGACGATGACGAAGAAAGTTCTATCCCTTTGAAAGATATTATTTCTAAACTTCCTCCGTGTGTTGCAATCACACCCGATTCACCAAAAACGAACTCTCTCATAATGGAGGATGAGCATCTTGACACTATTCCGGAAACAGAATCGGACGAATTAATAAAGTCTAGTGTCGAGAACCTTGTCCAAATCCCAAGTGAGTCCGAAGATTCTTCCGAAGGTGAGTGTGATTTGCCTCCGTATGATGATTCTTCTAAGAATAATGATCTTACATTCTCTAACCCTCTCTTCGATATCAATGAAGATTTTACCTCAAATGATGAGTCATTTTCCGAAGAGGACGTTCCAAATGAGAATTTTAAAATTTTCTCTAATCCTCTCTTTGATCTTGATAAAGAAATCACTTCCACTAAGGTTGATCAAATTGATGATGAGGTGTTAGAAAATACCAATTCAATCCCACCGGGAATTGAATATCTTTGTTTTACTACCGAATCCGATCTTTTAGAATCTTTGCTTCATCGAGATACTTCGATTAATGATTCTTAAAAGATCGATTCTCTTCTTGATGAGTTCACCGGTGAACTCACTCTTCTCAAATCAATTCCACCGGGAATTGATGATGTCAACCTTGATCCGGAGGGAGATATTTTGTTTTTGGAAAGTTTGCTTTACGATAACTCTTCTCCCCGTCCTCCGGAAGAATTTAATTTTGAAGATCCTATCGAGTATTTCTCTCCATCTCCTATCCCGGTCGAGGATAGTGACTCCCTTATGGAGGAGATTGACATTTTTCTTGATGGTGATGGATCAATACCATCGGGTATTGAGAGTGATGATTTTGACTCGGAAGATGACGATAATTCTACCTCCCTTCCCGAGTTCAAATAATTTCATATTGATTATCCCGATTCAGGAGATTCAACTGTTGATGTGGTGGAAGACATCCCCGTTGATGTGCCTAATATTTTTCCCACTCATCCCGCCCTTCAATTGGATTTCTACTTCATTCCTTCTAATGATCTCGGATCCGATCTTGATAATTCTTCTCCTTCCGGAGATAGAAACAAGATTTACGATCCAGGGATATGCATTGAAGTCGAATCCACGAGAATTCTTGCTACTCTTTCCCCCATAATTAAAACTTTACTTGCATTTTCATCCGAAAATGAAGACAAAGTTTTCAATCACAATGTTCTTGCTTCTAAGGAGAAATCTCCTTCTTCTCCATCACATCGGGGCTTTAAAGCTTCCAAGCTGTTTCATCAGAAAAGCCCGATGTTGATTCATGGAGACAACACTCCAAATTTGGGTGTTCGTCATCCCCATTTCTATCCCCCTTGACCAACTCAAGTATGGGGGGATCGGGTCAAGCTAAGTGACCTTAAACAAGCGCTTCGTGGGTGGCAACCCATGCTTATCCTAGTATAATCGTAGTAGTGGTAGTATTGTAGTAATGAATAAGTGTTTTGTGTTGTGATGAGGCTCGCCTCTTCCCTTATCCATGTTTTATGTTTTGTGATTTATTGTTTAGGATTGCCCGGATTTTGAAGCCTTTCGTGCTCACGGGTTTTGTCCTTCGATCACAAGAGCTTCAAATCCTCAGCTTCATTTTGGGAATCCGATATCCTAATCTTATCGACTAACGTTTATCTTTAGCATAATTCATAAACGGCTTAGGATTTACGTAGAGACCCATCGTAAAACATTAAGGACAATGTTTCATTCTAGTATGTGGGGGATCTTTGATTTAATTATGCCTGCAGTCGTTGTTTTCACTTAATCTTATTTTTACCACCAAAATTTCAAAAAAATGAAAAAATTTAAAAATTTTCAAAAATAAAATAAGTGTTTTGTCACAATTTTAACTTTCCTGCTGGGTAGAATAAGAATAAATTTTGACTCGATCGAGCGTGTTGAGCTCTAGCTTGTTCCTTAACATTTAGACTAACGAGCGTCGAGAATTATTCTACGAAGAACGAAAAAAATGATAGTGTTAAGTAGAAGTGGGATGTTAAGCAAGGATTATTTAGAAATCTTAAGAGATCATGTTGTGTAATTTGTCGGCTTTTTCTCCCATAAGCTCTTACTACTGATTAATTACTGTACTTTGGAGATTAAACTTGATCAATAATTTTTATGTAGTATATAGCAAAAACTTTAGCCTTAGTTCAAATTTATACTTGAATTTTTCAAAAAGACGTCTTCCCTATATTAAAAAAAAATAATAATAAAAAAATGAAAAAATATAAATTGTGGGCTGATAAAAGTTTGCTGTATCTTGCCGGCTCACAACCGATGTTACAGCCTTCTAAAAAAAGCCCATAGTAAGAATAATAATCCGAGACTGATAAAAGTTTGCTGCATCTTGCCGGCTCACAACCGATGTTGCAGCCTTCTAAAAAGTCGAGGGTTACAATTGCATCAATGTTTAATTAAGTGTGAATTAATAAATAAAAGATCTCTTTTTGTTAAATTCAAATATGCTTTTGAACTTTGGCTATTCTATTTTATAAGCTATGTATATACGGAAAACCTGAGAGTTTTTGAAACCTAAGGTCCGTGAGTCCCGATACTAGTCTCTGTGAGGTGTCAAAAGCCTGGTCACTTAGCCGCAAGGTTGGGATGTGCCGAGACGAAAGTCGCTACATGGGATGATCTCGCCTTCAAACTCATTATTCTCGGGTGGAACGTGAAACATAGAATTTTGCAAAACATTGATCCATGGTTGAAATTCAAAATAGCACATACACTTAAGATATAATAATTGTCGGGAGTGAAAAGTCTACAAGTTGCAAATATGAGTAGTGTTAGCATTTTAACTCTTAATTAACGGTGATTTCGTTTTAAGCTTGGTTTGGGATAGGTGAAAAGTCGGGGACGATGAATTTATCCTTTTTGGGGCATTCTCGGATCGAAATGCATCTTGTTCTATGATCCCTAAAAGTTATAAAATAACGAAAGTCAAATAAGTTAGTTAGTTGCTTAATATGAAAAGTACAAAAAAATGAGAAAAAAGGAAAAATACAAAAATATTAGTGGTAGTTAGTATAAATATTCAAAAATGGTAAAAACGGGGCTTGTCGAAGCTATTGAGTCTTTAATTCCCTTGACAAACGCTTAGCTACCTTTCGAGGTTATTAGTCAAGGGGGATTGAGATTCTTAGTTTTCTAAGTGCTTACTTCATAGCATTGCGTGAGAACACGACAATGTCTTAGTATGGGGGATTTTGGTATGCGTTTAAATACACATACCTTTTACCTTTAAAATTGCCTGTTTTGTGTTTGTGCTGTGCAGGCACCAGATATTCACTAAAGGACAAAAATGAAGCTAAACTGGACAAAACTGAGCACGAATTTGGAAAGAGCGCAAAAAACTGAGGCCAACGGTTCAAAAGGATTGAAAACGGAGCTAAAAAGGAAATTTCTAGATCGACTCGACAACATTTGTGCATTTAATGAAGTCAAGACGAAGTCAAAATTAACCCTGGGATACGGCTTTAAAAAGAGCGCGGAAAACCAAACCCGAAACCCTATCATGATAAAATGGGTCGAACCGTACCCATTTTAGTGGGCCGGGTCAGCCCACATTAACTATTATACCTTAAAATCAAAACCCTTTTTTTTGATATATAAAACCCGGCCCAAACGGCCCAAGCCAAAACTAAGCCCATGCCCCCTATAACGGGCGTTAAGCCCATACCCCTTTATACTTACACCGTTAGTCCTTCAAGGACTAACATTGTTAGTCCTTGAGGACTAACGGTGCAAACTTTCACCTAACTCCAGGGACCTATGATGCCAAGAACAAGGACTAAACCTGCAATACCCTTATATACCTTCAAGGACCAAACCTGTCCATTCCCCAAACCTTCACCCCTGCACCCAGTTATAAACAAACACCCTTTTTTTCCGCCTACCCTGTTCACCCATCCCTCTCAACCCCTCGTTTACTGTTCATACCAGACAAAACAAACATTCACTTCTCTCCAAAACTATCCCTCTCACAAAACCCCACACCCACATGGCTCATTTACAAGCTGGCAATCCTCAAGGTGCTCATTGGGTGATAAATTGAAGGGTCGTGATTAATAGGCTTGAGCAACAAGAAAAATTGAAGGGCCAAGATTGCTTATGGTTTACACTCACAGCAAAAGCACAACTAACACAAGCTGCAGCTTATAAAAAAGAAGAAGACAGAGAAACAGTGTGTAATAACTAGGAGGAGTAGTGTAGTTTTTTTTAGTGTAATTTACTTTTTAAATGTTATTTCATTTCTGTTCTTTACATTTAAAAAGTCTTGTAACCTTTTAAAATTTCAAAAAAAAGTTAAGTTTTTATCTTATGAAAATCTGTCATTTAAGCCTTCTTAAAAACTGCCTATTGTGTTCATGCTTATTTCTTGCTTATTCTGCTTTTTAAATGTTATTGTTGTCTTTATTATGCTTATTTAACTTAGTATATTACTTGCCTTAATCTGTTTTAGTAAAAAAATTGCAAAATCTGTTTTCTCTAAGGGGTGTTTGGCATAACAGCCAAAACGGGTCAAAACTGTTTAAAAATCCATTTGGGTCACTCAGCCTTCTCTAATCAGTCCTCCTAAGTTAAGTTAAAGCTGTTTTTAAAGTTTTTGAAGTGAAAAAGTCAATTTAAGGTATTATGCAAAATGTGTTCAAATCTGTGTTCTTGGACTTTCCTTTTACTGCTTATTTCCAATTCTTGTTGTTAAGGTTTGGTATATGGTCTTTTTAGTGTTAACATGTAGTAGTGAAAGTATTGGATTGGTGTGCATTTCTCTTGTGGATTTTCAAACTCAAAATCTGTCTAAATTAGTCTTAGTCTTTAAGTTGAAAAAGTTTTTTTTTGTCTTTCTGATCTCATTTTAAGCTTAGCAAAAATCATTTTTAGAATATGCACTTTGGAGCATAAGCTCTTTGATTGTTGTTTTACATCTGTTTTAACTTATTTTAAAGTTTAAGCTTATTTCTCTGCTTTAATTTAGGGATGCAAAATAGCCCTTGGTCTTTTCAAAACCTACATTCAGCATAAGCTGAGTGGACAGCCTACTTTCAAGCCCTTTTACTAGCTTATTTGCATGTCAAATTCTTTTATCTTTGTTGATTTAGATAGCCACCAAGCTGATCTTGAAGCCCATATAGGTCATTAAGAAAAAAGCACCCTCTAAGGTGCTTAAAATTAAGCCCTAATATGTGTCCCTATGTTGTTAGTTTAATAGGTTTGCCATATTGCTTATTTGATTTCCTTAGCCTTTCTGCTTATCTATTGTGCTTATTAGTGGTTAGGTTTACTCATTAGGATTAGCTATAAGTGTGTTTTGGCTTATTTGTTTATTAAGTGCTAAATTAGGTTTTTTTTTGTATTTTCAGCTTATGTAGTTTACTCTTCTCAGCTTAATGTACCCAAAGTTTCAAGTTTATTGTACTCAAGTTTTCTAGTGATAAAATCAAGCTTTCTTTTATTAAAACTGTTTTTACTTATAAGCTTTTTAATCTCTCAAATGTTTACTACTGTTCCAAAAGCTCAGCTTATTTCTCACAAGTCTATAAGCTTATGATGGAGTTTAATTAAACCTTAATCATACTTAGAATTTAAAATCAGATACAAACCTTTGCTAATTGGACTTTTTGGACTTTTGGAAGGGAGGCCAATTATGGAAGGGTCTCCAAGGACTTAACTGGCTTATCAAAGATAAGCCAGAGCTGTTGAGTAGCTCCTCGAGCCATTTTTGCCTTTGTTAAGCTAAGGTTGATGTAAGTTTCCTCTTTACTTTTCTATCTAAATTTTCAGCTTATAAACTGCTTATTTTTGCTTTTCTATTGCTTATTTGAGCTTAACTCTGTTTAATTATGCTTATTTCTTGCATTTTATCTTCTGTCTTTAAAATTCTATGCGTTAGATCTTAATTTTCTTAAATGTGCTTTTCATAATCTGTCATTAGCTCAATTTCATAGCATAGTCCTTAGCTTTGTGTTTCTAGCTTATTAGAAAGTTTAAATAAGTTTAATAGTATGGTTAGTGTTTGCTTATTATCTGGTATTCAAGGTTTGATTATAAGTTTTCAAATTTTTAAGCTTAATAGGATAATGAAAAATTCTAAGGGAGTGTTTGGGTCAACAGCACTAACCATTGGTTAGTGCTGTTATTGACCTTGTGGTCTTTTATTTTTGCTTCTAGTCTCTCATTTTAGTTAGATTTAATCAGTTTTTAAGATAAAATTAGAGTTGTTAAAGTTTTCTTAAGTTGCATTTTAAGATATTCAAATCTGTCAAGTAGTATATGCATTATCAGTTTTAATCATTTCTAGGTATTGTTTTTTTCTTAGAGTACTCTTAGTTTAGAGTTATAAGTAGGCTAAAGTAGGTTCATAGGTCTGCATTTCTTTGTTTTTAAGTTTGGCTAAATCTGGTGCATTTTGCACCAGGGGAGACTTTTGAATATGAAGCTTTTTCAATTGACAAATTCAGAGGGTAAACTTTAGAGATAGGTTTTAAAAATTGTTTTCCTGGTAGATTTTGTATCAAAACTTTACTGTTTTCAACTAGTTTTCAAAAGTCAGCTTTTAGCTTATCTAATTTTAAGCTACAAGTTGGCAAGTTTTTAAGCAAAGCAAAAATTTCTTTTGTCACTCAGTTACAAAAGCAACTTACAAAAGCAACTTTCAAAAGTAAGTCCTCTTAACTTACAGTTTTCAAAAATTCAATTTAAAAGCTTTTTCTAAGAGTCCTCAAGCTGTTCTTTCATAAAAAGTTAAATATTCTTCAGAAAAAAGCTCTTTTGGTTGTTTAATTTAAGCTCAAAGTGTGCTTGTTGGCCTGTTTATTTTAAGAAAAACTGCATAAATGCTTTTCAATTTTTCTGTTTATAGCTTAGGATTAATGTGCTTATTTCTTTTCATCCTAGCTTATGGGATTAGGTTAGCTTAGATTTTAGCTTATAGTCCATTCAGTTTAGCTTAAGTTAGCTTAATGAGTCTTCAAAATTTGAAAAAAAAATGTAAAAAGATTTGTAACCTGTCATGTTTTAAGCTGTTAAATAGCTTATTAAAAAGCTTTTCATCAAAAGTTCTTTTAGTAAAATTGCTGGTTGTTAGCTTATCTTTAAGTTTGTTCTTTTAAATTAAAAAAAAAGTTTTAACCAAAAAGAGAGGGGCCAGGACTCGAACCTGCGACCCTCCCTTTAAACACACATGCACTTAACACTATGCTACATTAGCTCATCCAGTTATCCTTTACACAATTTATTATATAAGCCCGTTTAGACTTATAAGCCCACAGCCACTAAACAGCTTATTAACGGCTTTTTAATAAGCTGTTTTTCAACTTTTAGATTTTTCTTAGGATTCTTGTAGTATAACTTATTTTCCCTGAATTTTTCATAATTTTTCATATTCGTTTACTATTTTTAATCATTTATTTTTATTAAAACATTTTTTTTAATTTTAATAAATTAAATAAAAATCAAAAAAAAAAATTTCTTTTTTAGAAAATTTTATTTTATCAGTATTCACTAGGAAAAATAGAAAATCTTTCGTAGGGTCGTTTTTGTAAAAATTTAATTTTTAAAGAACGGGATTCGATCCCGTTCCCATTTTCTCTCGTTTTTAATTCAAATCACTTCCGTTTTTAATATAGTTTTTTTATTCTTCCTTTTTAGTCACTATTAGCTTTTTAAAAGTAAAAAATTCACTTTAGGTTTAAAATTTAATAAATTAGGTTTTTAGTCGCGTCCGTTTTTAATGCCTGTTTCCGTTTTCGCGTTTTATCTTTAATTTCCTTTAATTGAATGTTCTCGTAGACTTAGGTTTTCCTTTTAAGCCTTTATTTATGTTTCCCGTAGTATTTTAAGTCAATCACTTGCCTTTTATGCTTTCCCGTAGTTTTAGGCTTAAATTCCCGTTTTCGCGTTTTTCTTAAATTGTTTTCATTTAGGGTTTTCTTTTATTAATGTTTGCATATTATTCATAGTTTTAAATGCATAATATTCCGTAGTTTTTAGATAACCAATCAAATGTATTTCTTTGTTGTCCATTCAAGCAATTCCAATTATCAAACCAATAACGTAACCGTCAATTTCACGTCTCGTCGGGATAAACGACCCGGGTCCGGTTTCAAACTTTGTGGGTAACGAAGCGAGAGACCGATACTTCCGGTAATACTATACTATATATTTGATATAATTAACCCTAAAAAGGTTTATTGTCAATTTTTTTTACTGTTTCATTGTTCTTCTTAGTATTACAAACTAGATTCCGCATAGTTTGTGATATTCTCAATCTTAGTCTCTACTATAGTTGTTTTGGATCTATCCAATACAACTAAGCTTTAACAAGCTAAGTAAGATATGTTCAAAATGTATCAACATATATATATATATATATATAAGAAAAAGAAAGAGATTTATGTAGAGTTGTGTAGAGTTTGTATATCTTCGTCTGAGTCTTGGCTTAGCAACCAAACCTGTGTATTCGTGTAAATAATTAGCTAAACCTTCCACTCTAAATTCACCCAAATCCACCCAAAGGTATCCCATCTGTTTTCGTTTTCATTATATGTTATCTTACACCTACAACCCACAACCCTTTAAAAAGACCTCTTAGATAGTAATGAATAATGCTTGCGCCTTGCGGTGGAGGTTTTATCCTTTAGCAAGCCTATGGTAATTTATATGCTATGACAGGTAATGAGTGTTGATTTTCCGTTTCCCTCATATGTTATAATTTATTATACACCCGAGTGAAAGAGAGAATTTCAAACACTTATGTGAGGTGCTAGTATTTACTTTATGTGCTTTTAATTACGAGGTCTAAAAGGTTGTGTTGTAAAATACTTTTAAAGAGTAGGTAAAATGTCCCTCATATTGCTATTGTCTAGGTAGATAAGTGCATTTGCTTGAGGACAAGCAAATCTCAAGTGTAGGGGTATTTGATGAGGTGTCATTTTACACACTTTTTCGGGATCGTTTAACCTCCTAAATCGTGCATTTATGCCCAAAATAGGTAATTAATCATTTCTTTTTAGGTATTTAGAATTTGGAAGGCATTTGGAGGAAATACACATAACTTGGGCTCATTTGGAGAAGAACGGACAAGACTACTGTTAGAAACACAAAAAGTATCGGTCACTTCCAATAATAGTTAGTCAAAGCCCGTAGTTAGTCCAATGTAATGAGAGTAATCTAATCAGGCCAAAAGGCCCATGGAAAGCCCATAAGCTAACCATAGGCCGGCCACTAGGGATGTATAAATACCCTCTCCATGCCTTGGAGAGGGTGTTGATTGTTCATTAGTTTTCACACATTTATGCATTTCCATTTTATGTTTACTCTCTCTCTCTAAAGTGTTCATCCAACCACTCTCTCCCTAAAACTACCTCTCTTTCCTTCTTCAAGTATGTTATTAGATATTCTTCAATTGGTATCAAGAGCCATGGAGTAATTTACTTAGTTTTTGTGTTTGTTATTTTGTTCGTTTTCCCTTCCTTAACCGTACGTCATTTTCTTATTGTTCTTTTTGTTTTCAAAGCTTTTGTGTACACTAAAGGATCATTTACCTTGGTAAATCTGATCTCGTATCTTTAGGATATAGGTGTACAAGCTTAGATTCAAGAAAAACATCATTTTTGCTCAACTTTTGTGTTCTAACAGCTTTAAAAAGTACAAATCTTAATTTCAAAATTTTTGGCTTAAAAACCATAAAGTTTGCATTTTTAAGGTACCTATAGGTTTAGTAATACTAGTTGTACAAGAAAACTTAGGAAAAAACTATCAAAAATGTGTCTTTTTATGTTTTTGTGTTTTAGTGTTTTGTCCTAGTGTTAACCGGATTCGCAGTTTTGTAGTGTTAACTAGATTCGCAGTTTCGTAGTGTTAACCGGATTCGCAGTTTTGTAGTGTTAACCGGATTCGCAGTTTCGTAGTGTTACCAGATTTGAAGTTTTGTAGTGTTAACCGGATTCGCAGTTTCGTAGTGTTAACCGGATTCGCAGTTTCTTTGTCAACCGGATTAACAGTTTCTTTGTCAACCGGATTAGCAGTTTCTTTGACAACCGGATTAGCAGTTTCTTTGTCAATCGGATTAGCAGTTTCTTTGACAACCGGATTAGTAGTTTCTTTAACAACCGGATTAGTAGTTTCTTTGTCAACCGGATTAGCAGTTTCTTTGTCAATCGGATTAGCAGTTTCTTTGACAACTGGATTAGCTGTTTCTTTGTCAACCGGATTAGCAGTTTTCAGTGACAACAGGACTCGCAGTTTTTCTTTGTCCACCGAATTAGCAGTTTTTTAGTGGCAACCTAATTCGCGGTTTTCCTTTGGCAACCTAATTATCAGTTTTCCATTGAAAAACTAATTTGCAACTTTACTTGGACTAAAGTTAAAACACATAAAATTGCTAACATAAATTATACGGTTTATTTCTTTGATTTGTAAAATCCCGTGAAACATTTATTTGTTTTCCCGGTTTAATCAAGAATTGTAAAATCATGTATAGTTTCAACATAAACATACAAAAGACAACTCACAACAACACAATTACTTAATATCACCGCTCGATCAAAAAGTAATCTTTTAACATACCAATTTCACACATCGAATTTCAATGGAATCTCTGAATTCGAATTCTCAAGAGAGAGAGTTGCATCCATTGCAACAAATGCAAGACAAAACAAAGGAAAGATGCATGGTATCTTTTTTACTTCTACATTCACACCTCACGGCTCTTTCAAACAACGACTTAAAAGGAACTTCCATCGAGGGAGGATTCGAACGGGCAATTGCAACACTCTTTGAGCAAGATGTTCAGACTTTCACAAGAACAATGTTCGTAAACTTGGATCAACTAGAAAAACATCTTTCCAAAGAAGAATTTCAAGAACTTCAATCCTTTAGTGCATTTAAAGTACTCTTGCAACTATTTCAGACGTTCCTCTATTAATGATTCTCGTTCGATAATGAGAAAGGTCTCATGATACGTAAGTACTTTATTGCATATACAAAGATCGATGTTTCATTATTCCATGATAAACCAATCCAGTACATGGAATCTCTTCGGGAGTCAATTCAAGAAAGGGCAATGCATAAACGAGAGTATGACAGAAGGATGAATGACAGAATGATGCAGTTAAAAGAGGGAAATATTGATTCAAGTAAAGCATTAGATGCTGGTTTGGTTGTTATGAAAAGCAATGAGACAGAATCAGAAAGGCATGTTTCAAGCAGCAAATCCGGGAAAGATACACATGCTAAGGATGCAGATATCAACTCCATGAATGACAAATAGCCAATGGCTGAGGTACAACTCACTGCTAAACATAATATACTTGCTAATGAACAACATCATTATGAGCAATCTGAATCTATTTATGACACATATTTGTTGGAAAAGGTTGATAGAAATACCACTCTTGATTCAACAGATATGAGTCATAAGGAAGAGAGATTGACCAGAATGCTGTAAAATGTCAAGTTTCATGTCCTTTACTTGATCCATCATTTGATAACATGACAACTGAATTTTCAAACCAATCTCTCGAGTCTGGAAATATTTCTCTCAAAAATATCATTGCCCAACTTCAAAAAGATTTTTCAAGAATGGAAGCACATTGTGTTAACATGGAACTTTAATATCAAAATCAAGCCTTAAAAGACAGGTAACATGGTCAAATTTTGAATGAAACAAGTAATAAAGCGAAGATTAAAAAGCAAATGGAGGTACTTGAAACAATTAATATCAAATTGGAACATAGTGTGGCTAAATTACTTGCAGAGAATGAGAAGTTGCATAAGGAAAATGGGCATTTGAAACAGACTTACAAAGATCTTTACAATTCTATCAAAAAGATACGAGCTCAGACAAAATACCTTAATGACTCACTGATCGCTCAAGTAAATAGTAAGACTGTTGAAAATGCTGATTTAAAAGCTCAGATTAAGGAAAAAGCTTTTACGAATATAGCATTGAAAAATGAATTAAGAAAGTTAAAAGGAAATAGCATAGATACTAAGTTTACAAAACTCAATCTTAGGGAAACCAGTTTTACAACCACCCAGAAACCAATCAGTTGTTAGACAACCGAATGCGTTTAAATCTGAACAACCTAACTTTTCAAAACCACGGTTTGCCTCCTAAGTTGATGTGAATAACGATTTGCCAAAACCAGTCACTCCTCATTATTTGCCTAAAGTTAGAGAATCTGTTGTTAGACAACCGAATGCGTTTAAATTTGAACGACCTAACTTTTCAAAACCACGGTTTGCCTCCTAAGTTGATGTGAATAACGATTTGCCAAAACTAGTCACTCCTCATTATTTGCCTAAAGTTAGAGAATCTGTGCTTGCAAAACCTCATCATGTGATTGCACCTAGCTCATCTAGGAATAGTTCTAAAGAATCATATGGGTCAAATGACATGGCTCATAATTACTATTTAGAGGAAGCTAAGAAAAAGACACAAGACAAAAATAGGAATCTTAAACCTAGGGAAATGCCTTCTGCTAGAACACACCACTCTCCTAATACTTATAAACCAAAACCTAGGAGCAATAATTAAACGTCTAGGAATTGGTCTACATCTAAGAGTAGTGAGGAAACGCTAAAAGTTGTACAAAAAAACAGATCATTCTAGGAATCCTAGTTCATTTTTAGACTCCAAACACTTTGTTTGTTCGACTTGTCAGAAATGTGTCTTTAATGCAAATCATGATGCATGTATAACAAAATTCTTGAAAGAGGTTAATTCTCGCATTAAGGTTCAATCCCATAAGACTAGAAACAATAACACACCCGTAGAACCAAAGATTCATGCTCAGAAACTTGATAAGCAAATTGCTACAGGACATAGTTTTTCTCCTAATAAGTCTTCCGATGTGCATGAGAAAACAAACACTCCTAGATCTTGCCTTAGGTGGATACCGACGAGTAGAATTTTTAACATTGTTGGTCTTAGGTGGGTTCCAACTGGAAAGATATTCACCTCTATCACAACCAAGGTTGACTGTGAACCCCCAAATGGTTCAAATGAAAATATCACTAACCCATATAAATGCGATCAAACTCTTAATGTCCGTGCAGGTAATTTTAAATTAAGTGCATGTACATCTTTCAATCCTAAAAAGGAAAGACTCGGAGTTTATTTTCTAAAAAGAGTAATATATAAAAAACAAACGGTTTAAGGAATTTACTTATGATAAACATGAACTATGGCGTCTGTAGACAACACTTCAGGCCTCGTTCCTCAAAGAAAAGAAAGGTGCACGCTTTAGTGCGCTGTATCTTCAAAAAAAGAGAAATCTTCTTGTTTTTGACCATTCTAATCAACGATGATATGTTCTCACATGATGGAATATTATTTAAGTGGATCAACGTACATTAACTTGTATTTTAGCTCACTTGGTTAATCAAAAATGGCAATCACATATGCAATTTTTGAAGGGGAGAATAGTGAGTAAAATATGGTCAAAAGTTGATTGATTTTTCAAATGTTCAATATGGCTTCTGAACACAGCAGTTTAGAACTCGCACTTCATGAAATGACTCCTGCAACAATTAGTTCAGGACTCGTACCACACCTTCCTTATTTAATATCGTTTGTACCACCTTTAAGAACTAATTGGGATATTTTGTTTCAACCATTGTTTGATGTCTTACTCACTCCTCCACCTATTGTTGATCTGCCATCCCCTGAAGTCATTGCTCCAATTGCTAAAGTAGTAGCTCCAGAACCTGTTGTATCAATCGGTTCACCTTCCTCAACAACTATTGACCAAGATGCACCATGTTCTAGTAACTCACAAACAATACCCGAAACTTAATCTCTTGTCATTTCTAACGACGTTGAAGAAGAGAATCATGACTTAGATGTTGCACACATAAATAAAGATCCATTCTTTGACATTCTAATTCCAAAAAATGATTTTGAAGCATCTTCTTCTTCGGACGTTATTCCCACTATTGTGCACATTGCTGCTCCTAACTTAGAACATGTTAACAAATAGACTAAGGATCATCCTTTAGACAACATAATCGGTGAAATCGACAGACCTGTTTCCATAAGACTCCAACTACACGAATAATCCTTATTTTGTTACTACAATGCTTTTCTCACATCAGTTGAACCAAAGAACTATAAAGACGCATTAACTCAAGCATGTTGGATTAAAGTAATGCAAGAGGAGCTTAATGAATTTGAACATCTTGAAGTCTGGGAACTCGTTCCTCATCCAGATAAAGTGATGGTCATTATTTTAAATGGATCTATTAGGTGAAACTTGATGAATTAGGAGGAATTCTAAAAAACAAGGCTCGATTGGTTGCTCGTGGTTACCGTCAAGAAGAGGGAATTAATTTTGAGGAATCTTTTGCTCCAGTGGCTAGACTTGATGCTATTCCAATATTCCTCGCATTTGCTGCTCACATGAATATGATCGTCTACCAAGTGGATGTTAAGACTGCATTCTTGAACGGCATTCTGCGTGAAGAAGTTTATGTCAGCCAACCGGACGGGTTTGTAGATAAAGACAATCCAAATCATGTGTACAAGCTTAAGAAGGCTCTTTATGGGTTGAAACAAGCTCCTCACGCGTGGTACGATCTTTTGTTGAAGTTTCTACTCTCTTAGGAATTCTCTGAAGGAACCGTGGATCCTACATTGTTCATCAGAAGACAAGGCAAAGATATTCTCCTGGTACAAATCTATGTTGATGATATAATCTTTGCGTCTACTACACCTGAACTATGTGACCAATTTTTAAAAATAATGTGTTTAAAGTTTAAGATGTCGATGATGGGCAAAATATCATTTTTCTAGGACTACAGATTTCACAAAGTCCCAGAGGCATCTTTTTAAACCAGTCTAAATATGCTCTAAAAATTTTGAAAAAATATGGTATGGAATCTAGTGACCCTGTAGATACTTCCATGGTGGAGAAATCTAAACTGGATGAGATACACAAGGGAAAGCCGTTGACCCTACACACTATCGTGGAATGGTTGTCACCCTTATGTATCTCACAGCCAGTAGACCAGACCTAACATTTGTTGTATGCATGTGTGCCCGGTATCAGGCTAAGCCTACCAAAAATCACTTACATGCTGTAAAAAGAATCTTTAAATACCTCGAACCGTTAATAGGGGACTCTGGTATCCAAAAGATTCTTCTATTGCTCTAACAGCTTATGCAGACGGTGATCATGTAGGTTGCTAAGATACTAGACGAAGTACATCTGTAAGTATGTAATTATTAGGATAAAGGCTTGTTAGCTGGTCATCAAAAAGGCAGAAAAGTGTTGTGATGTCCAGTACGGAAGCTAAATATATAGCCTTGTCTGGTTGTTATGCTCAAGTCCTTTGGATGAGATCATAGCTTACCGACTATGGCCTTGGATTTAATAAAATTCCAATGTACTATGATAACAAAAGTGCTATTGCCTTATGCTACAACAATGTTCAACATTCTCGATCAAAACATATTGACATCAGATTCTACTTCATAAAAGAGCAAGTTGAGAATGGAGTAGTAGAGCTTTACTTTGTCAATACGGAGTATCAGCCAGCGGACATCTTCACTAAAGCCCTTGGCAGAGAAAGAATTAAATTTCTTATCAACAAGCTGGGAATGCGAAGTTTTATGTCGGAGACCCTAAAACAATTGGCAAATGAAGCTGAAGAATAGTGGTGGTACCAATTCAAATATCTTGTATATAATAGTTATATATATTAAGAACCAAAAAGATTTTTCATTTTTAGATAAACTTTATAAAAATAAAATACAAAAAATATATAATCTTTAAAACCAAAGAAAAAATTAAAAAATGAGAAAAATATAAAAAGAAGTAATAATGGCATGTCTTCTTAAAATTGATAACATTTACGGTCTTAGAAATGTCATTTAATAATGATACAAGGCTGTAAATAAAGTTCGAGCAGAAGTTTAAATTTTTTCAAAACATGCCAAAAATGGCTTGCTAATATTTCAGATAGCAACCCGGTCATCATCTTAAAGGTAAGTATTTCAAAAAGAAAACTTGACCTCATAACGGGAATTTATTCTCGGGCATGGTCTACTTTATGACCATGCAAAGGCTTGTGTTTACTTTGCAACACAACCTGTGCTTCCTATATACGAATTAATGTACGTGTCAGTGCATTTCTTTGTCAAAATAAGAGAAATCTTATTTTTATTGGTAAAAAGTTGTCTTCACAATGAATCAGTGTTTTCAGAAATCACAAAAAGTTTTTTCAAAGACAATTCGACCACTCATACAATGACAACAACTCTTTAAATAGAAAACGGATCATTATTTGAGGGGGAGAATGTGTCATCAAATAATTTTTTAAAAACGGTCTTTCAAAATAACTCACGAAATAAACAAATAAAGTTTTGGATAATGACGGATAACATCTTTAAGAGGTGTTGATTTATATTAACTACAAGGTCTTTAGATGTCTCATGTTTAAAACTTTATGGACTTATTTACAATTTGAGACTTAGTGAATTTAAACTTTAAACTACATTCGATCAATATTGCCAACACCTCATAGTTTGTAAAAGACTTAGGAATGCTTGGAAATACTTTCATAGTTTTAAATGCCTTGAAGTTGTTTCTCATGGGATAAGATCTAAGCTTATTTATTCTACATACACGATCTAGAGTATGTGTGCGTATAAGCTTTTGCTATTTCCAAGGTGTCAAAACCAGCAAGGGGGAAGGAGTAGATGTATACATGATAAAGTCGATGGCCTTCTTTTGGGCTTGTCTTTATGGTTAGCTTCTTTTGATTTTAGGCCTTCTTTATTTCTTTTGGGTGTACTATTTCAACCTCATGGGGAAAGAGACATCTCGTCATCATTTAGTATGCATCATTTGAGTTCCCAGGGGGAAGCGTTGGGAGAATAATTATTCTAAGCGAGAAAAAGATTGGTTACTGATTCAATAAATGCTTCCTCAAATGATGAATCAATAAGCTTATTTTTTTAAGAGAGAGTAGAATTAGTTGACAAAAGAGGTACATATAGGTTTGATAAGTATGATGATTGCTTAAGATTAGTCAATATTCTGCAGAAAGAAATGAGAACATTTGAGACTTAGTTGACTTAGGTGTTTTCATTTCGACTACTTAGAGGGAATAATTGTGACATCCAGGACTTAGTTGACTTTGGTGTTTTAATTTATATCATCATTATCGTGTAAGGATAAATATGGACATCCGGGACTTAATTGACTTTGGTGTTATGGTTTCGAATTAATTGTGTACTTCGGATATTTGGGCTTTTTACATCAAGACTGCTTGAGGTGGCTTGCAAAAAAGTTTTGAATCTACTCAAGAAAGGATTTCTAATTTAGGGGGAAGCTAAGACAACTTCTTAAGAATGACTATGGGGAAGACCTACGACTGCTACAAAGAACCATATGATTCTTTCATATGATGTTCTCATCATTCAGGTCAAACCTCGTACATAATAATCTTGTGAATATATAAATGTGTGGTGTAGACTTAAAAAATTAGGCATATATAGTGTTTGAGTATGAATTTTCAAGAATTTCTTAGTAAATTCAAATTTTTTCAAATTAACATACTCAAACACCATATAATACCCTCATAATTTGAGGAGGAGCATTAAAAATGTTCCTAATAATCGGCTTGACTAATAATTGGACATATTTTCCCTGAAACCATGAATATTAGAATCAATTGATGTCCAAAATATCAAGCGATTTTACATTTTTGATAAGAGGAGAAGATGTGATTAAAATATATGATTAAAAAATGTGATTTTAAGATCTCAAGTGTACGCTATCCCATATATGTGCTAAACTCTTTCGATTAATCGATGCACATATAAAAAGGGGGAGTAAATGGTTACGTGTTGGCAGAAATGTAGAAGTACCAAAGACCGACCATTTAATTTACTGTATTAGAGTTATAAGGTGGTTAAGTTTAGTTATTCATTCCCATGATCCAGCCAAAACCAGAGGGATCTATCCAGGGATATTCCACTAGATAGTGTAGTAGTCCTTAGGTATGAAAAAAGGAGTAAAAGTGAGAATAAGGGAAAGTGTCGAATGAGATGGAGCTAGTACTGGAACAAACCCAACAAGGTACTAGTTATGAAGTCTCGTTAAGCGTTGAAGTGGTTGAAGAATTAAAAAGAAAAGTTAAGATAAAGGGTGAAAAGAAAGAAGCCCTCCTTACACTTAGGCAAAAACCGGGTCAATACATCTGCTGTCAAGAATCACAAAGATGATTGCTAACATTGAAGACTGACATCATGGACCCAGTGATGCAATGCACAACCCTCCCTGGCCACTCAGAATCTCTCAAAATATTTTTGTTTCATTTCTCATAGAGATTACACGCATTTCTATCAACTTTCTCACTCCGAGTTAGTTGGTATTGAAAAAGTGGCAGTCTGCTCTAGCCTCCGATTACAAAAACCAAAGTGCACTATTGAGTCTAGAGCCAAAAGAGATCATCCATAAATCTCATTAGGACACTTGTCAAGATTATGCTTCCTATTTCACACAATGTGAATAACGAGAAATATATAAAGTGTCCTACGCATTATCCTTGTGATTTTGCCAGAACATCAGAGTGATACTCAAGTAATCACAGTGAAGATGAAATCCTGCTTGAGCCAATATCAAACAAGCTTATGGTAGGTGACTTGTGCAATTCCATACGAATCGAGCTTATGACAACAGGAAAGAAATGATGGTGCGATTCTATATGAATCAAACTTGTTCTAGGAAATGAATTGATGGTTGATGATTAATTTTTGAAATAATTAACACTCTCGATGTGTCACAAAAACACTTTAGCAAGTGACACCTCGATTGATTTTCAAATCAATTTTTCTGCTCAATCGGTGAGACTTCGTCTTACTGGTTCACTCATACCGTGTTGTCTACTTTGAGATGCTCTGATAATAAGAATGGCTAGTGCAGCTGCGAAACCTTGTCAAGGAGATTCTTCAGAATTATACCTGATCACAGGCAGTATATATACTGATCAATGGGGGACCATGGTTATAGTAACCGTATTCGACGAAGTGACAAAGACACCCTTGTCCATATCTATTTATTATTACTAACCTAAACCTGCAGGTACTCCCGATGATTGGTTTAGTTGATCGCTGATGAGTCATGATTCATAGCCACGTGCTCATACCCGACCGACAAATATAAAAACATCATGAAAGCTCAAGTACATGTTCTAAGACTTCCACTACTCTGATACCGTACGTCCTACTTGAAGTGACGAAGTATTAAAGTCAAAGAATTTCAAAGAAGTTTATGTCACTCTGATACCGAACGTCTTTCTCGAAGTGACAAAGTGTTAAAGTTAAAGAACATCAAGAAAGATGCATCATTAAAGTTGTTCAAGTTGACAAATCAAGAAAGGTATGAGCATGTCGGTCTAAAAGTCACAAGTTCACAAGATGGCAAAGATTACAAGATGGAGAATAGAGATTATGCTTGGTTGATGATCTTAAGAAGCTCAAAAGATCACATACAATTCAAGAACAAGATACAAGCTAAAGCCTAAAAGTCTAAAGATTGCTACATCAAGATTCATAAGATAAAGAACATGATAACAAGACTACGAGCTAAATATCGAAGACATTCATAGAATGTAGAGCTTAAGTTTTTGTAAATTAGAGTGACCTCTCTTAAGGGGAGATTGTTAGGAATCCAAAAAAGGATCGGTCACTCTACATATTTTACGTTTCTAGCTCGTAGTCCACAAAGTATTATTTAGTAAGCTAATTGGGCCAAAGATAAGCAAAATCCCATGGAAATCCCATGGGCCTAAGCCTTTAGCCAGCCACCATAGGTGGTATATAAACCCTTTCCATGCCATGGAAAGGGTGTTGGTTGTTCATTTATTTTCACACACTTAATGCATTTTCTTTCTATGTTTACCTTATCTCTCTAAAGTGTTCATCCAACCACTCTTTCTCTAAAATTACCTCTCTTTCCCTAACCTTGTATGTTATTAGATTTCATTCAATACCCTTATAAATTGAGGGGGAGCATTAAAATATTCCTAATACGGCTTGTTAATAATCAAAACATTTTTCCCCAACCTGTTATCAAACATATTTGAATCAATTGATATCTAAAATATCAAGAGATTTGACATTTTTGATAAGGGGAGAAAATGTGATTAAAATATATGGCTAAAGATGTGATCTTAAGGACTCAAGTACGAGCTTCACCCTTCATGTGCAAAACATTTTCGAATATCGATGCACGTGTTGAGGGGGAATTTCTAAAAAGTAAAACCATCAAGGTACTAAGTGTTTTGGTTTATATTACAAAGTACCTTGATTGATGTTTTCAAATGGTTTTAAGGCTGGGAACAATACCAAAAGACTGGCCATGTTTGTAATTGATTAGAGTTATAAGGTGGTTAAGATTAGGTATTCGTTCCCATGATCCAGCCAGAACTGGAGGGATCTACCCAGGGATATTCCATTAGATAGAATAGAAGTCCTTAGGTATATACAAAAGGAGTAAAAGTGAGAAAGGGAAAAATGCAGACTAAGATAGAGCTGACACTGGAACAAACCCAACAAGGTGCCAGTGATGAAGTCTTGGTAAGCATTAAAGGGGTTAAAGAATTACAAATAAATGTAAAGATAAATGGTGAAAATAAAAAAGCCCTCCTTACACTTAGGCAGAAACCGGGTCAATACATATGTTATCATAAACACTAAGTTGTTGGCTGGTATTAATGATAGTCATCATAGACCCAATGATGCAATGCACAAACCTTCCCAGCCACTCAAGATCTCTCAAAAGACTCTTGTTTCATTTCTCACAGAGATTAAACATATTTCTATTAACTTTCTCACTCCAAGTTAGTTGGTATTGAAAAGGTGGCAGTCTGCTCTAGCCTTCGATTACTAAAACCAAAGTGCACTATCGAGTCTAGAGCCATAAAAGAGATCATCCATAAATCTTATTAGGACACTTATCCAAAATATGCTTGCTGATTCACACAATGTGAAAACAAGAAATATCTTAAAAGTCCTACGCATTATCCTTATGATATTGCCAGAACATCAGAGTGATACTTAAGTATTCACAATGACGATGAAAATCCTTCCAGAGCCAACATCAAACACGCTCTACGGTAGGTGACTTGTGAGATCCTACATGATTAAACTTGTGAGACTGGATATCGATTCGGTCCAGCTTATGAATTGATAAATGAATTTTGAAAAAGATAAAATTGTTGGTGTGTTATAAAAACCGTTTGCATCTTAACACACCGACCGATTTTCTTAAATCAATTTTCAATCGTATTTCCATGGGAAGCCTCACAAGGGTATCTGGACATAGGAAAGTTGAACATGAATTTTTAGCCTTAAAATATGAAGACTTATACGGAATTACATTAGTTTTTATTATAGTCGGATACGCAAGGACTAGAAATGTCTAGTTAGGATAGTTAAGCGTATCAAGGACTATATATACCCTCTTATACTTCCATAGGAGGGTGAGGATAATCATTTTGTATCTTATAAGTGTGTGTTTCCTTTCTCTCTCTAGAAACACACACTCTTCCCTTTCTTTTTCTAATAATATGGCTTTCTATTTCTTTTATCCTCTTTGATCTCCGGATCGTGTTTTAGGCTAGAATCTTTATGGGTAACAATTGGCATTAGAGCCTAGGGCGTTTTGTGTTGTTGGTTTGTATGTTTTATGGTGTTCGTGCCTTAAATAAGCACTTTTGTAGCTTATTTTTAAGCCCAAAAGCTTTGGTTTTTCATTGTTGGTGGTATTTTGTGCCAAAGCTTAAAACTTTCTTCTTTCTATAGTTTCTAGCTTATTTGTAGAAGTGGCTTATGGATTTTCATAGCTTATTTTTAAGTTTTTATGGTTCGAATGATTTTTGTACTCAAAATCTTGATTCAAAAATTTTCATGTTAAAAATCATCAAGTTTGGATTTTTATGGTTCTTATTGTCTTAGATACGAAAGAAGTATAAAATTTTTTGGGTAAAAACATTAAAAATTGAGTCTTTTTTTGTGTTTTGAAAAATTAGAGGCGAATTAGTCCAATTGTAGTAGGATGCGAATTAGCAAGGCGAGAATTAGCAAGGAGAATTAGTCTACTCTTCAAGAGGCGAATTAGTTAATCCTTTAGGAGGTGAATTATTCCATCCTTTAGGAGGTGAATTAGTCCAAGGTGAATTAGTCCATCCTTCAAGAGGTGAATTAGTCCATCCTTCAGGCGGTGAATTAGTCCAAGGCAATCTAGCCATCATCAAACAGGAGGCGATTTAACCACTTTCATAGAAATTACTTTATCCTGTTTTCACCAAGAACCAAACTCAAACACCTTCCATAACACCAAAACAAACACCACACTTAATGTAAAAACGATCAACAAGATTCACTAAAACATCAAAATGGCTATAAAAATTAGATTTCAATGTCAAGTGATCATGAAGTTTATCTAGTATCCCTTATTTGAGTTTGAAGTGGGTTTCATGAAGGCGTCTACTTATTTCATCATCAAGTCTTCCTTCTATTTTCTACCCATTTTCCCTAAACCCCCTCTATCAATTGATGACTTACTTGAATGTATACGGTTATGATTAAGACTTGGATTATCTAGTTATACCTGATGTAAGGAGTTACATTGTAGTACTCACTGGCTATACCTATCACTTAAAGGGGTTATATTGTAGTACTCAGTGTCACACGCAGATGCAGATGTGGATGTTCAAGAGGCGTGGTACTTTTGATACTTTTCTGGTTGGGTATAGAGTACTAAGAGATTTAATCTTGCACCATTCTTCAATCAACAATAGTGCAAGCTTAAGTAACAAATTTAGGGAATCTTACTTCATTTTTAAGTCTGGTATATCAGGTTTACTTCACCATGTAGTCACAACAATAGCTGATAGAATACGAGGTTGGTAAGTTAGCCAGAGAGTTTAAAGGTTGAGATAAAATCAGCATTTCGAATAATTAAAGCTACAGAACGTCAATGGTACTTCACATTCTCAGCAAAATCTTTCAAAGTTCTTCAATGTCTTTTATAACTTTTCAAGATTTTTGCTTATGACAAGAACTTCTCGAGTATATGGTCATACACGTCAATGATGCTTCCGATAGTTCAAAACCATCATAGGGGAATACGTGTACCTTGATACTTTGATGTAATCAGGTCAACTTTCAGGGGGAATTAGTTTATACTACTTTGCTTAGTATGGTTTGTGTGAAGTATTCTGTAAGCATGAGAAAAGTGTTACTGATTTTGTTGCATGTTCGGATATTTACCAAGACCAAATGTCATGATACAGTATAGAAGCAGTATTAGTTGGTATGGTTGACTGATTCTTCTACAAAATTCCGCTATGCACTTTAAATGTCAATGTTAGAAGATCGTTCGAACTACATCAAAGTTTCAAAATCTGCTTAAGATACGGATGTTGGTTTGGGGGGGAAGCTGATTTAGAAACTTCGTCAAAAAAGAGTCTATGAAGAAAGCTTTTCAAGACATGTTGCATGAATTGGGGGGAAGTTAATCCAACTCATGCATACTACAATGGTTCTAGAACAAGTAAAAGACATAGAAGATCTAAGCTGGAGTATAAGTATCTGATGTGTCGTTTTGCGTAGGTATTTTATGTATCAAGTTTTACTATTTATTTTATGCCAACTATACCTAAAAACAACACTTTAACGGGCAGTGTACCTGGTCAGATGGAGTTTCGTGGTAAGTAGGGTGTCGATCACTAAGAGCGAGAGCATAAATTCCTAATCCTATTTGTATTTTAGTTATCTAAGTTAAACATAAACTAATGCAAAAAGGGGGTTTCAGCCTGAGAGACTGGCACGGGTTTTGTGTATCTAATCTAAGGTTTTGATGACAAGTAAAGCAATAAACACACAAGAAGACAAACAAATGATAGAGAAGCGGTCAAGAACTAATGTAAGGGTTATAGTCCAGCAAAACATTTGACCTGGTTCTTTATAACCTTGGCTCTAGATACCAATCTGTAACACCCCCAAATAGGGTCGTGATTGCAGTTTTACATACATATAAAATAATATACTTATAGAGAAATTAAGGAAATCCCCAAGTATCCCTTGGACAATTCCACTCACAAAGATATATATATAGAATACGTATATTAAACCGGGCAAGTATGATCACCCGGGTCGTTTCCCCAATGACTAGTGAAATTGAAACCACGTTTAGGTTTGGATCCTGATTTGAATGAAGCAAAGAAAATTTGGATGAGCTATTACTACGAAATTTAAAAGCAACTAATAATGATAATTAAGCAAATAAACAAATTCTAAATCTTAAAAATGTAAACTAAAATTTCACTAAATAAAGAAAAGTTGCTTTCTATTTAAAAGATTAAAATTTAAAATTAAAGTTGAAAATTAAAAACTAAAGGTTTGAAAATTAATTTTTTTAAAAAATAACCTAAGTGATTTTAACACTAAACTAATATTTTTGTGTTTTTATCTAACTTTATCTTCTTTTTTTTTTGATTTTGAAAAAGAAAAATTAATTATTTAATTCGAAAATTATTTTTTTAAAAATATAAAACTTAAGCTAAAAATTCTTTAAAAATACTTTTTATAAAAAGAAAAAATGCAGAAATCTAATTTTATAAAAAAAAACCCCAATTTTAAACTAGTAATTATTAACTAATTTAACTAATTAAACTAAAAAACCTAATTTTATTATTTAATTAAACTATTTTTTATTAACCTAACCAATTTAACCAAAACACATGGGCCGAAAGTGACAAAACAGAAAGATAAGGGTAGGCGGGGAAAATTTAGGTTTATATAAAAAACACAAAGTTTGATCAATTGACAGAAGCAGTCCCTTAACCTAGGGACTTAACAATCTAACTACTAACTAACAAAGGACTAACTGAGCTACTAACGAAGGACTAACTATGTAAATTTAAACTAACAGAAACTATAAAAAAAATGCAAGACAGGCCCCTGAAACCTCTAATCAATTACAATCAGCATCCCTTTTTTATTAAAGAGCTTTTTTAACCAAACTTAAAAAGCTGAAACTTATTTAAGACTTAACTCTGACTTATTTAAAATAAGCTATATGGGCTTATGAATGCTGATAAGCTTCTACTAAGCTTATCAGCTTACAAACTTTTACCTAAGCTGATTTAATCAAATTACCTCAAAACCTTATGACAGATTATAACTACTTAATTAAATCTGCTTAATTCAAATCAACCTTCCAAACTGCTAATCAAACTAACTAACAGATTTCAAAAGCATAAAAGTAAAGCACATTTATTAAAACTAAATTGAAACTGAGGAAGCTTAAAAGATAAGGTGTACCTTGGCTTTCCAGCATGAACAGGAAAGCTTAACAGCTTATTATGAGCTTATGGCTTATTCACATAAGCTCAAAGTCAAAAACAACATCAATCCTAATCTAACCTAATGCTGACCCTCAGCTCTAAAACCCTTGATACCATAGCAGCCATCCAATTCCAATAGGTATCAAGCCTTCATCATTTAACAGAAATAACAAACACAAACACAAATTCTTTTAACAGAATTAAAATGAACACACCAATTTATTTGAAATAAAACTTTTATTAATTCTGAAATAAAGAGCTTACAATCGTAAATCAAAATTACATAACATGAAAATTAAAATTACATTTAAAGAAACCATAAAAAATTAACCCTAAATTAACCTAAAACTATTAACCCTAAAAATTATATCTCTTAACTGCTGGATTGAGGGGTATTTATACCCGAAGCTTGAGCTCATCCTCCTCTCTAGATCCTTCTATCCTTTTCATCTTGACCCTTCAATCATTTCTCTCTCCTTGATCTACTATCTCAATCGTTAGATCAAAGAGTGTGCACCCGGATCATTGACGTGGATATAGAGTGTGTTAGTTATGTGAGTGTAAACACTCACACACGTCACATCACCCAATCATTTCCTTAGATTCTGCCAGGGTGGATTGGGTTGGGTTTATGATTGATAGTGATGGATGGGTTAAGGGGTGTGAGGGGATTATTAACCCTATGGTTAATTTGGGTGTGGGTAAAAGATTGACTGACTAGGGTTCATGGTGTTCTTGAGTGTGTTCGTGTGTGTGTGTAAGTTTAATCTGAATTGGGGGTAAATGAGGAACAGTAAATGTTATTAGGTTTATAACATACCCGGGTTGGTCGGGTTAGGGTTCGGGTTAAGTCGGGTTGGGGCAAATGATATGATTGGTTGAGAGATGGTCCACGGGTTTATTTGACCCGGGTATATGACCCGCGCTTTATATATCTTTGGGGTAATTACATATCTGGCCCTTGTGTTTGGTTTTCCTCTTTTCAAATTATAATTAACTTTCACCAATTGCAAAAACAGTCCTTGTGGTTACAAAGAGTGGTGCTGGCTTTGTAAGTTGACTGTGGAAGCTGCAGTTGACTTTGTAGAAGGCTGAGGCATGATCTCTCTGGCTTTGGCTTCGATTTCTTTAGCTTCTTGATCACTCATCCATTCTCGTGTTCGTTTTTGACTGTTTTCTAGTGATTTTTGACATATCCATACCTGCATACATAAAACTCAAATACAAGCACATTTTTGCCATTTTTGATCCGTTTTGGGATGAATTGGGCCTTTTTAAGCATAAATTGATATGTATAGTTTAACAACTATCAAAATTCCCAAAACTAAAAAATTGTGTGTCCTTCACGCATAATTACATGCTTATAACCAATTACCTCGAAAACTTCCCAACTAAACCTTAATGAGTTTTGTTTGAGAGAGATAAGAGATCCTAGTTATAAAACAACAGATTCCCATTTTTAAGATTTTCTCTTTTTATGATTTTTCTTGATTATTAAACTACTTAAACTACATTTATTTGTGTTGACATAATGCATGTGTTCATTACCACATGGTAAATTTTTAGGATCATAGAACAAAAAGCACAATTATAGAGTTCTAAAAGTAACTTCATCATACCCCGATTTTTCACTTTTCCATGCTAAGCTTTAAAACAAGATCATCGTTAATTACAAGTCATGACACTAACATACTAATAAATACTATTGTGTTCTACTTTTCATCCCGCTAATACCTACTTTTGTATCCTCAGATTTTACTTAAGTCATATCCCGAATGTCCTTTAAGACTTTTGTTTCGATATTTATTAATTCAGAAAATAAAGTGTAATGGTTAAGAACGCAATAATTAGCTCCTAGCCCTTCTCAAAAGATCAAATGCAATCGAGAATAAAGTCCATATCGAGGCGACCTAAATTTGGCTTTTTATTAGGCTACTTAAGCAAGGCACCATTAATGTATATAACCTAAGGCTCTTTAAGACAAGAATGAAACCACATTCTCATTTGCACCATATACCCTTGAGGCTTTCTAAGGCACAAAAACAAGACAAAATTTAAGCAATATTATTAAAACCTCAGTCCTTTAGTAGGCTACAACATCGGCCACGCCTCCGACACGATGTAGCAAACATATTTCGACTTCGGATTATATAAGTAAAACCGGTGCCTTTTATCTCGAAGCCACATCGATAGCAGTCGACAAGAGTATATTCTACTTTATTATGACACCGGACTCTACCTTATATGAAAACTCCCAACATCGGGCCACGCTCCGGACACGATGAAGTAATCTTGGCAGAGAGACTATATATTATATTTTTTGTATTTTTAAGAAAATTTAGTATTCCTGATGTGTACTCATCCTAACAAATGGATAAAGATAACGTTATTAGCTAATTATACCAAAAACCATACAACTCTATTTCTTAAACATTTATATATTGAGGTGAAACAAAGTAATGGGAGAAAAAGCCACAATTAAAACACATATGGGCTTGAAAGAAATCCAACTATCTACGGTTAATGTCACGAATTATAAAATACACTATCATTTCTTGTTCTTCACAAAAGAAATTTGCAAATGTTAGCCTATATAAAATCCAACTTGGGACATATTATAAAATATACATGAGATTTAAGGCAAGTTTTCTTTTACTAATGATTTCAAGTCTAGCATGTTTAAAGTCTATATGAGACTAGCATAAACTATCATCATTAATTGTTAAGGGAAAAAGCTAGAACTCAATACGTTCAATCGGGTCAAAAATTACTTCTTATTCTTACCAGCGGAAAACCTACATTTTTGTCTTAACACATTTTTTTTTTTTTTTTTTTTTTTTAGTTTAAAAATTTAAAATTTTTGCTATTTTTGTGGGAAAAACGGGTACGTGAGAACAAAACAATAAGCAAGCAACATCAAATCGATAGATTCCCTTCCCCAAACTAAAATGAAACATTGTCCTCAATGTTTAAAGTCGGGTTTCTACGTAAATCTAAGCCGTTTATTAGGTATGCAAAGATAAACGTTAATGTATGATGAAAGGATATGGATCTCCCAAACTAATTTCACAAAGGATGGAAGTCGAGTAGAATTATAAAAAAGTACTATATTTAAAAATTAATGTAGTGAGAATCATCAAAAAAGCAAAAACAACTATAAAATCGGGATAGATAAACATCAATTCAAATAATTTTATACACCCTCATTTAATAAAATTTACCTTTTATCATAATCAATAAAAACTATAAATTTCCCAAAATTCTTAATTTTCATTTTATTGATATTTTTGTTATCTAGATAAATTGTAATCTCAACTCCATGTTCATATTTTAAACATTTGTAATTGGATAGAATAATGAGATTAATTATTGTTTGAATAATAATCAACTTTATATTCGAAGTCCTCTTATAATCATTTATAGAAAGAAAGCAAAATAATGATTTATAGAATATGTTCCATAATTCCTAATCCTAATCTTAGGTAATTGAATTGTTCTCGGTTTAAATACTTAGTTAAAAATATTGTTATGCTTATTTGGTATAGAGGGAAAAGGTTGTAACAAAAAGTGAATTTGAGTCTTGATTCGTGCTTTTGAATTGTATGAGCAAAGTTACATATATTGTGCATTTGCTCGTGTTTGGTTTTTCAGAAATGACAACTTTACCAAATGCATTGCAAGGTAAATTACTTGAATATAATATCTTCCCTAGAAAAGAAAGGGGAAACATCCAAGTCGTCAATCATACTTTGACGTGCATTTTAAACATGTTATTATTGATAACAGGAACACTCCTATTGGACATGTAGACTCAATATAACATCATTATCACAAGTGTGAGTTATGAACCGATGTATATTATTTTCGTCTTTGAAAGGGATGACATTATTTTCATATCAACCTAGTGTGATTGAGTATGTAGATTGGAGATAATATCTTTTGTTATGGTTTTGATATAATCTTGAAGCTAGACAAATAATGAATCCTATTTCATATCCAAACTCAAAAGCTCGGCAATTAGATTCGAAAAATGATATCAATCATAATTTGAATAATGAATCGATATATATCCGAAATCTTTCTTGACCCTTACAAACACTCTTTTAAAAGAAAACAAAAGATTTTCCTAATGTGTTCCATTAAGCCTAATAGTAGTCTTAAGTGTGAGATCATTTAAAATGATGAGTTTACTTGTTTCTTTGGTATTGTCATATATTTTACATGTGAGAAAAACTTATTAATTATTATGCACAATATGCTTAGATTTTGACTTCTAAAGATTACACAAAATTATCTTAGTCATTTTTAAGCATTACGAATCTTTTTTGAAACTACTACATGTTTATATAATATTTTCAAGCTTTTGACTAGAGTGAATATTTTCATTTCAAGTTAATGTTAATGTGAAAGTTTATTCGAAGATAAAACTTCAAAATGAAAGTGTTTTCTTACAAAGAAAGTTAATCTTTCAAATTTAGAATTACAAGAAATTCTAAGTTCATTTTAATCAAAATATTTATTAGTTGTGATTGTGAATTAGACTAATGCAAGCACAAACTACATTTTTAAAACACATTTTCTTTTTTCTTATATACGAATGTGTTATTATGATCTTTTCTCTTGTTCAGACAAACCTATGTTTAAGCAAGATAATAGGATGACATATCCTAGAGACTTTCTTGAGACTTTGATAAAATAAAAGTGTTTAATATATGTTGGTGACGCATTTTATAACATGAACTAGTAACATGATAATCATGCAAGACAATATTTTTCAAAAGGTTTGACAAACTTCCTTAGCTCTCAATCTTAAGTGGGTTAACCTAAATTATAGGATTTACAAAATATTGATATAAGATTTGTAAACATAGTGATCTATATCTATGCGCAATGCAAAAGTAATTTCTCACTTAGTGTAAGAGATCTTTCATAAGATCAATTAACGCATATACATGAACATTAATAAATAACACACATGACGATATTATGCTAATCAACAAAGAAGCTCAACTACAAATGCAATAAGCATATCAAAGATTGATTAACAATATTAAGATGCAAAGTGGAACAAATAATCATTTAGCATAACACATAAATACTACACTTCGTTTTATGTATTAAATGTAACAATGTATATATAGCTTGATTTTATTTGTAAATAAATTAGTTTTCTCCTCATTAGTAAGTTTAAAAAATACATTTACTTTCCAATGATAAAATACACCAACTTTCAAAAGTAAACCAACTAGAAGTGTCCGACTCGAAAGGAAAGGTTAAAATCCACTTTTTACGCTAAAACAAAATTTTAGTTTTGGACACTCTATGGGATTTTTCTTATTTGACAAACTTAAAATTTGAATTAGTAATTGAGACCTATTCCATTGGAGAATACACTCAAAATACTTCAATTTTGGTTTTTGAATCATCAAAATCCGACGCACGGTTTATTTTCTATGAATTTTTGAAGTTTGACAAAAACTAAAAACCGTATGGACGGATCTACATGGACGGATCCAGGGTTTGGTGGATCCGTAGGTCGCAAAAGAGGTGAAATTTTGGCAGAAACGTTTATTTCACTTTTAGACACATTATTCACTTTGTTTGAGACTTTTTAAAAGACCTTAAAGCTATTGTAACACTTTATATTTAACAACAAAACTTGTAAGTACTAAACAAAGAACTTTTCACATTATGTGTCACTTGATAGAAAATTTGATGCATGGACCGTGCTCTATTTTTAAAACCATTTGTTTTGAAAACTAGAGCGACGTGGCTCTAGTACCAATTGTAGAATCGTAGAAGGGGGGTGAATATGTTTCCATTATTAACTTAAAACTTATGTATCAAACAATAAATCAAGTTTATACTACAATAACTATACTAAAGAATATCAAACAAAGAATATCATCACAACACAATATATAACACAAACATAGATGCAATGCAAATATAAATATAAAGCAATAAAGGCAAATATAAATGTAAAGCGATAAGTAAAAGAAAGCGCAAATCGGACACGATGATTTATAGTGGTTCGGCTACGAAGCTCCTCTTTGCCCTACTCCACTCCCTGAGTACCCAACTCGAGAGTTACTTTACTAGATCAACAAGCTCCTTTAAAGCAGAGAAAACCATACAACGTCGCTTACACTTTATCCGGTACTAAGCTAAATACCGAGTCCTACTTCGAGGTAGAACCAACCTAACGTCGCTTACACTTTATCCGGTACTAAGCTAAATACCGAGTCCTACTTTGAGGTAGAACCAACCTAACGTCGCTTACACTTTATCCGGTACTAAGCTAAATACCGAGTCCTTCTTCGGGTACAACCAAACCCGTTATGTTTTATGGCCCAACATAACAAACCTTGTGTTTTATGGCCTAAACACATAAACCACCTAACATCTAGTTTGTTGTATAATGATTGATACACAAATGTGTATAATGATGATCCAAGACATAATTGTCAATTGGATGTAAAAGCCTAATCTAAAACATCAAGATCACTAAGCATGATGTTGTTGATGAAGATGACAAGTCTCTTGGCTTGTTGTGATGGATCTTCATATATGTAGGTATGTGGTGGATGATGATGGCAAGATCTCTAAGCTTGCTTGAATGGAGGATCATGTAGAATCATGCTTGCAACAAATGAAAGTTAGAAGCATTATGATCAAGGGTTATTGGGGTTTTGATGATATGATTAATTGTGTTTTTACATTATAAAAACTTGTTTATAATGATCCTAAATGTGTGTAATAATGTGGAAGAAAGGTTGTGAAAAGCTTAGGTGAAAAACTAAGCAAATGGGTCATATTTATAGAAAACCCAAAATTTGCCGTCAAGGTGACACGGATCTAGGGATGGTGGATCCGTCTGCCTTTTAGGTGGATCCGTAGGTCGCACTTTTGAATTTCAAAATTGTTAGAAATCTTTTTAAATCTTTTGCTTAGATCTTATAGTACTTATAAAATCTGATTTGATTTTGTTCTAGAAGGAAAATCAATCTTAACATTAAAAAGGAAAGATTTGTAAGATATGAAATATCTTATAAGATTTGTTTCCAAAAGTGGTTAATCCTAATTTGTCTTATTCACTAATGTGATTAATCATTATTAAGTAAAGGATTACTTAAAAGCATTTGTTTAGTGGTGATGTAAGTAAACATAAAAAGGTTTATTAAAAATGACTTAATGATAAAATGGGTTTTAATCGTTAGGCTAGTTTGTAAAAACGTATTAATCATTTTTAATGGTTTGTTAAATAGGTTGATCATAATGCAACTTAACAAACATATTCGTACATTTTGTTGAAGCATGAGTAGACTCGAGACGTCGAGAGGTGTTGATGAATGTATGCGTTGATAAGTTATGGTCACGCGTAACTTGCACATTTTACGTTATGTGTTACAAGTTACTTGTTTGTCATTATTAAAACCAAAGAACTTGTTTAGTTTAAATATCGTAATATTTGCACTAACAATCCATTTATGGTATTAAGCAAGCATCAAGAAGCTGGAATAAAATATTTGATGAGGAAATCAAAAAGTTTAGATTTGCTCAAAATCTTGATGAGCCTTGTGTATATCAAAAGGCTAGTGGGATTAATGTTACATTCCTCATCTGATATGTCGATGACATGATTATCATGGGAAATCATATTCCAAGTTTATAAAGTGTAAAGTCATATCTTGAAAAGTGTTTCGCCATGAAAGATTTAGGGGAAGCAGCATTTATTCTTGGATTCAAGATCTACCAAGATAGATCAAAGCGATTAATTGGACTAAGTCAAAGTGCTTACATGGATAAAATCTTGAAAAGATTTAGGATGGATACTTCCAAACGTGGTTATATCCCTATGCAAGAAAGACTTAACTTGAATAAAACACAAGGTGCTTCAACACCTGAAGATGTGAAGCGTATGCAAAATGTTCCCTATGCTTCAGCAGTAGGACTCATTATGTATGCGGTAAGGTGAACTAGACCTGATGTTGCGTTCGCACAAAATATAACAAGCCATATTCAACAGAATCCATGTGAACCACTGATAAGCCAATAATGGAAGGGCTTATGGACACTACCAGCTTATCTTTGATAAGCTAGAGCTTGTCGATCTGAGCTTATCAAAGCTTATTTGATCCTTGTTGAGCTAAGATCAAGGTACACCTCATTTTTACCTTTATTTAGCTTAAATTTGTTTTGCTTATTTCATGCTTATTTGTGCTTATTCTGTCCTCATTTAGCTTATTTGTTCTAGTTTTAAGTGTCTTATAATCTGATTTAAGTATTAACTAAGTTTTCATAAAAACAGTCCAAAATTCCAAAAATATGCTTATTATCCTAGCTTATTGATTTGTACTTAATTGTGGTTAAATATTGCTTAAAAGTTCTCAAAGTACTTAGATCTTAATCTATTCTAAGTTTTTACATCTAAATGAAAATTGTTTTAAGCTTAATTATGCTTTTCAAACTTATTAAGGGGTGTTTGGCACAAGCAGTACTAAGCCTTTAAGTCAGTTTTCTAAAGATCTTAAAATCTTAAAATCAAATTTAGGGTCTAATCTATCATAAGTGTGAATCTGTGTTTTCTAAGTTAGCTTATTTGCTTAGATCTTGATTAGGTTCTTGTAGGTGTTGATTTCATGCTTGTTTTGAGTCCATTGGGCAAAAGAATGAGTTAGTACAAGTGAGCATTTTTCAATTAAAGTTTTAAGTCAAATTATGTCCATGTCCCTAAGTCTTAATTTCAAAGCTTAAAGTCCAGTTTTCAATTGCAAATTTACGTTAGATTAAGGTAGTTTAAGGATTTGAAAGTGATAGCATAAGCTCATTAGGCAACAAGCTTGATCTGTTTTAGCTTTTTGAGTTTTTACAATAGCTTTCTCTAGCTTAAATTTAGGGCTAAAAGTAGCAATTTTCCAAAAACAAGGTTCAGTACATACTGATTTTCATCAGCATATACTGACTTTCTTTTTCATCTTTGCTTTTCTTTTAGTTGCTTATTTGTGTCCTTAGGGTCAAAGTCTTTAGCTTATTTTTGAGTTTTAATCTTTAGTTTAGCTTATTGAGTCTTATTCTTAGGCTTGCAATAGCTTATTTTTCCTTCAAAAACCAAAAAGCCAAAAACATAAGTATTCTGTCATTTTTTTTCAAGTCCCTAGTTCTAGCTTATTTTATGTCAAAGTTAGCTTAATTTTAGTTAGTTTTAACTTATTGAGTCAAACTCTTAATCTGTTTTTAGCTTTTAAACTTTTTCTTTGCTTATTTGGTCTTATTTTTAAGCTGCAAGTTTCATATAAATCTAAAAAGCCAAAAATATGTTAGTGTAGTCTGTCTGTTTCATGTCTCTTTTTCTTGCTTATTTCATTAGCTAATTTGCTTAAATTCAGCTTATCTGAGTCATTTGAGTCTTAGCATAAATCTGTTGTTCTTTTTAGCTCATCCTAAGTGCTTATCTGATCTAAATCTTAGCTAGAAATAGTGGTAATAGTTCATTTTAATCTCTTTTTGAGCCCTCGGTTTTAGCCCTTTTAGGTGCTGTTAGCTTATTGTTTTTGCTTATTTCTTTTACTCCTTAGAGCTTATTAAGTCTAGGTTAGGGTCTGCTTTAGCTTATTCAGTGTTCTATTTGCTTATTGAGTACTAGAGTCTAGTCAATTTTAGTTTAGAGTTAAAAAAAGGCTTAAAAGCCATTTCTGTCACTTTTTCAATCAGCTGTTCTGATTGCAGTTTTACATACATATAAAATAATATACTTATAGAGAAATTAAGGAAATCCCCAAGTATCCCTTGGACAATTCCACTCACAAAGATATATATATAGAATACGTATATTAAACCGGGCAAGTATGATCACCCGGGTCGTTTCCCCAATGACTAGTGAAATTGAAACCACGTTTAGGTTTGGATCCTGATTTGAATGAAGCAAAGAAAATTTGGATGAGCTATTACTACGAAATTTAAAAGCAACTAATAATGATAATTAAGCAAATAAACAAATTCTAAATCTTAAAAATGTAAACTAAAATTTCACTAAATAAAGAAAAGTTGCTTTCTATTTAAAAGATTAAAATTTAAAATTAAAGTTGAAAATTAAAAACTAAAGGTTTGAAAATTAATTTTTTTTAAAAATAACCTAAGTGATTTTAACACCAAACTAATATTTTTGTGTTTTTATCTAACTTTTTTTTTTTTTTGATTTTGAAAAAGAAAAAATTAATTATTTAATTCGAAAATTATTTTTTTAAAAATATAAAACTTAAGCTAAAAATTCTTTAAAAATACTTTTTATAAAAAAAAAATGCAGAAATCTAATTTTATAAAAAAAACCCCAATTTTAAACTAGTAATTATTAACTAATTTAACTAATTAAACTAAAAAACCTAATTTTATTATTTAATTAAACTATTTTTTATTAACCTAACCAATTTAACCAAAACACATGGGCCGAAAGTGACAAAACAGAAAGATAAGGGTAGGCGGGGAAAATTTAGGTTTATATAAAAAACACAAAGTTTGATCAATTGACAGAAGCAGTCCCTTAACCTAGGGACTTAACAATCTAACTACTAACTAACAAAGGACTAACTGAGCTACTAACGAAGGACTAACTATGTAAATTTAAACTAACAGAAACTATAAAAAAATGCAAGACAGGCCCCTGAAACCTCTAATCAATTACAATCAGCATCCCTTTTTTATTAAAGAGCTTTTTTAACCAAACTTAAAAAGCTGAAACTTATTTAAGACTTAACTCTGACTTATTTAAAATAAGCTATATGGGCTTATGAATGCTGATAAGCTTCTACTAAGCTTATCAGCTTACAAACTTTTACCTAAGCTGATTTAATCAAATTACCTCAAAACCTTATGACAGATTATAACTACTTAATTAAATCTGCTTAATTCAAATCAACCTTCCAAACTGCTAATCAAACTAACTAACAGATTTCAAAAGCATAAAAGTAAAGCACATTTATTAAAACTAAATTGAAACTGAGGAAGCTTAAAAGATAAGGTGTACCTTGGCTTTCCAGCATGAACAGGAAAGCTTAACAGCTTATTATGAGCTTATGGCTTATTCACATAAGCTCAAAGTCAAAAACAACATCAATCCTAATCTAACCTAATGCTGACCCTCAGCTCTAAAACCCTTGATACCATCTTACAAATCCAATTCCAATAGGTATCAAGCCTTCATCATTTAACAGAAATAATAAACACAATCACAAATTCTTTTAACAGAATTTAAAATGAACACACCAATTTATTTGAAATAAAACTTTTATTAATTCTGAAATAAAGAGCTTACAATCGTAAATCAAAATTACATAACATGAAAATTAAAATTACATTTAAAGAAACCATAAAAAATTAACCCTAAATTAACCTAAAACTATTATTCTCTTAACTGCTGGATTGAGGGGTATTTATACCCGAAGTCTTGAGCTCCTCTCTTCATCTAGATCCTTCTATTCATCTTTATCTTGACCCTTCATCCTTTCTTTCTCCTTGATCTCAAACGTAAGCCGTTGGATTAAAGTTGTATAAACCCGGATCGTTGACGTGGCATATGTGTGTTAGTTATGTGAGTGTATACACTCACTCCCACGCAACTTGACCAATGAGATCGTTTTATTTTGCCAGGGTGGATTGGGTTGGGTTTATGATTGATAGTGATGGATGGGTTAAGGGGTGTGAGGGGATCATTAACCCTATGGTTAATTTGGGTGTGGGTAAAAGATTGACTGACTAGGGTTCATGGTGTTCTTGAGTGTGTTCGTGTGTGTGTGTAAGTTTAATCTGAATTGGGGGTAAATGAGGAACAGTAAATGTTATTAGGTTTATAACATACCCGGGTTGGTCGGGTTAGGGTTCGGGTTAAGTCGGGTTGGGGCAAATGATATGATTGGTTGAGAGATGGTCCACGGGTTTATTTGACCCGGGTATATGACCCGCGCTTTATATATCTTTGGGGTAATTACATATCTGGCCCTTGTGTTTGGTTTTCCTCTTTTCAAATTATAATTAACTTTCACCAATTGCAAAAACAGTCCTTGTGGTTACAAAGAGTGGTGCTGGCTTTGTAAGTTGACTGTGGAAGCTGCAGTTGACTGTAGAAGGCTGAGGCATGATCTCTCTGGCTTCGGCTTTGATTTCTTTAGCTTCTTGATCACTCATCCGTTCTCGTGTTCGTTTTTGACTGTTTTCTAGTGATTTTTGACATATCCATACCTGCATACATAAAACTCAAATACAAGCACATTTTTGCCATTTTTGATCCGTTTTGGGATGAATTGGGCCTTTTTAAGCATAAATTGATATGTAAATACCAATCAGTTTTTAAGCAAATTCCTAGCTTAATTTTAAGTTGTGCCAAAAAGTTCTTTATTAAAGTTTGTCATTTAAGCCTAATCTTTAGTTTTTTCAAATAAAAAATAAAAAAGTAAAATGTTTTGTAAAAAGAAATGGTCACAGGACTTGAACCTGTGACCTCTCCCTTTCACACTCCACACCTCACACACGCAACACCTAACCAACTGCCCTGGTGTCTTTTTCATTTATTTCTTTGTGCTATTTAATTCTTATAGACGTTTTTAGGTTTTAAGCTTATTTGCTTATTTGCTTTATAACAACTTATTTGTTTCAGCTTATTTTCCCATTTTATTTTTCCTAAGTTTAGATTAGTTCATAGTACTTTTTGTAATTTTTCTAGAATTTTAATAATTAGTTTACTATTTTTAATATTTAATTTAGATTAAAACTGATTTTAATTCTTAATAAATAAAATAAAAGTCAAAAAAATATAATTCTTTTTTCTAAAATTATTTTTAGTCATTTAGGATTTATAAAAAATAAAAAAAACATTTTTTGGGTTAAAATTTGATAATTTAGGTTTTTAAGTCGCGTTTTAATATCCCCGTTAACGTTTTTTTGTTTAAATCCTTAATAGCTTTAATCATTAGGTGCCTTAATTGATTGTTTGCTTTTTTCTTGCTTCCCTTTGTGTTTTTAGAATTATAAATCAAAAACAAAAATACTTGATATTCAAGCATCAAACAAAACACTTTTGTGAATTTCAAATTCACCTCTTGTCAGGATACGACATCCGGGAGATAAAATATTGTTTGTCCTCAAGCAATTTTCTTATCAAACGGGATACTCTCTATACTATAATTAATTTGAGATATTTAGGATATATATTTTATTATATATAGACTATTTGGATCGAATCAAATTTTTGGCGCCGTTGCCGGGGAGAGGTGTACGATTTTCGCGAAGTATTTGAAGTTAGTGCCTTGAAGATCCTTCCCCGTGAAGTTATCGTTTATAATTTTCTATTTTCTTTTATAAAACCATAAAAATACAAAAATATTTTGTTTTCAATTTATTTTATAAAATACCAAAAAAAACATAAAAATCAATCGTTGCGTCACTTGTGAAAACGGCTCACCTTTAGATTTACAAACTTTAAGAGAGGTTTAAGGAGGGTCGATCCAACGAACTTCGACCCGAAAGGAGAAGGTTTTTAAAACGCTTCGCGCTTACCCGCTCCTCCGCTTCTTTGTGCGTTTTTCTAGAGATCTACCATACACTTGTTCGATTATCGGTTACAAAAATATTTTCATTTTATTATCTTGTTTTTAGTGCATGAGAACTCGCTCTAATTCCTATAATCTATTTTCTCCGCTTCGAGACCCTGAGAGTCTTATTCGACGAAGGAATTTAGGTGAACCGTCATCTCTTTTCGACTTCGAAGAAGTTATGAGCATTCCTCATAATAACATGGGACCGCCTCCTGCGGGACCCCCTCCTCCTAATAATAATGGTCCACCTCCGATGGTGAGACCTAACAGGCAAACTCCCCGATCAATAAAGGAGTTGTGCCAACCGTCTATAGATGGACAGGGCAGACCAATTGCCCCGATTCTAATTCAAGCTATGGATTTTGGACTTCATCATCACATGATACAACAAGTTCAAAATACTTGTCAATTTCACGGATTACCGGGCGACGATTCCAATAGACATATTGATAAATTCTTGGAAATTACTCAACATATGAAGCAAAATGGGGTCTCCGATGACGCCCTTCGCTTGTCTCTTTTTCCATATTCCTTGGCGCATCATGCTATCGCATGGTATGATCGCCTTCCGAGGAATTCCATCCACTCTTTCCACGATAAGATGAGGAAATTTCTCTCAAAATATATTCCTCCTTCCATGGTGACTAAGTTAAGGAACGAGATCATGAAATTTGAGCAAAAACTGCATGAATCGTTATTCGAGGCATGGGAGCATTATAAATTGTCCATTGATCGGTGTCCTAACCATAACATGCTTTTGGTTACACAAATTGATACGTTTTACAATGGTTTGTCATTAAGTCATCGGGACACCATCAATGTTGCAGCGGGAGGAACTTTTATGCAAAAGACACCGTAAAAATGTTACGAATTGATCGAGAACATGATCGCTCACCACAACCATTGGGACACTTCCGCAACTCAAGATGAGACGTCTAGAAATATCTCTTCTACCACTTCTACCGAGAGTCCTGAAGTTGTTCGACAATTGGAATTATTGAATAAGAATTTTGTAGAGTGGTCCCTATTCCTTTACCGAGTGCCCAGCCGCCGATGGCTACACTCAAGAGGCCGCTTATGCTACTATGGGTAACCAAAAATTGGGGGGTAATTCCTACCAACCACAAGGTGACCATAATTTGCTTAGCTATCGTTCGAATAATTACCTCGCACCACCCGGTTTCAATCAACTGAATAATCAAAACCGATACAATCAAAATTAAAATCAAGGGAATTTTCAAGCCCTGAATTATCAATCTTCGAACAATCAAGGAAGAGGGAAAAATTTCAATCAAGGAAACAACAATTATCAAGCTCCTAATCTTTAAGCTCCGAATTTTCAAGCCCCGAATTATCAAGCTCAAGTTGGACCTTCAAACGAGTTAACAAACTACATGAAGAGTAATGAAGCTATGCTAAGAGCAATGCAAACTCAAATGACGAACATGAAAACAGAATTGCGAAATGAGTTCAAATCTACGATTGATGCAAGAACCAATAAAATAGAAAGTCAAAACAATCAAATAATGAACATATTAACTAATATGCAAAATCAAAATTCCTCGGGTTCAGGATCACTTCCTAGTAATGCCGTTGCTAACCTGAGAGGTGATGTGAAAGCTATTACCACCCGAAGTGGTGTTGCTTATAATGGACCTACGATTCCACCTAATCCTTCTCCTCCCCAGAAGGAAGTGGAACGTGAAACCGAGGCGATAAAGGACAAGGTGCAAAATACAAGTTTAGGAAGTACCGCACATGTCCAACCTCCGGTTGTCCAAGACCCGATTCCGGAGCCCGAAGTTGCTCTGAAGCCTAAACCTAAACCATCAATACCTTATCCTTCGAGGCTTAATGACCAAAAGCTCCATGAAAAAGCTAATAATAAAATGTTGAAGTTTCTTCAAATCTTTTAAAGATTACACTTCGATATTAGCTTCACGGAAAGATTTAAAGAAACTTCAACATTAGATTATTAGCTTTTTCATGGAGCTTTTGGTCATTAAGCCTCGAAGGATAAGGTATTGACGGTTTAGGTTTAGGCTTCGGAGCAACTTCGGGCTCCAAAATTGGGTCTTAGACAACCGGAGGTTGGACGTGTGTGGTACTTCCTAAAATTATATTTTTCACCTTGTCCTTTGTCGCCTCAGTGTCGCGTTCTACTTCCTTCGGGAGAGGAGAAGGAGTAGGTAGAATCGTAGGTCCATTATAAGCAACACCACTTCGGGTGGTAATAGCTTTCACATCACCTCTCAAGTTAGAAACGGTATTACTAGGAAGTGATATTTTGCATATTAGTTCATATGTTCATTATTTGATTGTTTTGACTTTCTATTTTATTGGTTCTTGCATCAATCGTAGATTTGAACTCAAAACTCAGTTTAGCTTTTATAGGCTAAACTGAGTAAAGCTAGCTTAAGTAGTAATGAAGAGCTTATGAGAGCTTATTTAATTGAATTTGAACTAATTTAAACCATGATTGCATTAAGTAAAGAAAACATGAATTAAAATACGAATTAAAGGAACACTGAAATTTTATTGATTAATCAAAATAAGCACAAGCTTTTAAGAGTAAAATTCATTAAAATTCAGAACAATAAGCTAAAAATGACTACAATAAGCTAAATTACTACTAAAGCTCGACTACAAACTACACACCCTCATCTGTGTGTGGAGGCCTCTTTATATAGTGATGTAGCGAAGCTTATAGTCCTTCCAAACGCGTCCTAATCTCTAATCATAGACATCCAATCATAACCGCCTCATAATCCCATCATTTAAACCGTTGGATCATGAGCCACGTCCTAATAGCCAATGGTATTGCTGGGGATTACTAGCGTGGCTATTTTGGATGTCATAAGTGTTAGTATTATGCTTCTATAAGGACGGGAGAGCGTGTACTTGATGGATTTACCCTGGTGCGAGGTGAAAGTGAATTGGGAGGGAAGGGGTGAAACGATGTACAATACATTTGACTTTTTTGACCCGTCTTGACCCTTTTTGTTATAAGATTGGACTTGGACTCGTTTTTGGGCCTGGGTTTTGGATAAGGGATTGGACTTTTGTTTTTGATAAAAAGGATTTGGACTATGTAGTTACATAAGGGCTTTTAGGTTTAGGTTTATAACTAATGGGCTGACCCGGCCCATTAAGTGGGCCTGGGTTGGTCAGTAGAAGATAGGTAAGCCTTCGGCTTCGGTATTTTTGCGCTCTTTCAATTCCGTGCTCGTATTTTGTCATTTTTTCTTGATTTTTGTCCTTTTGTGATTTATCCGTTACCTGCAAAGTACAATAACAAAAACACACAAATATACTGCATTTTTCATGTATTTTTGGTCTTTTAAGCTTATTTTAGTAAGGTAAAATGATATGTGATTAAACACATATATAAAATCCCCCATACTAAGCTATTGTCGTGCCCTCACGCAATGTCATAAATACAAACTTGTAAAACCAAAAATTCCAACCCCCTTAGACTAATTACTAAGAAAAGTAGCTAAGTGTTCATCTAAGGGGATTAAGAAATTACTAGTTTTGAAATTCCCCCCCCCCCCTCCTGTTTAACCATTTTTATGCATTTATTATTATCATTCATTCATATTATAACTTTACGGAACAAGAAACAATAAAAGGATAAATTCATCATCCTTGATTTTTTACCCGCCCCAAACCAAGCTTAAAAACGAAATCATCATTAAATAAAAGTTAAGATGCTAACACTACTCATAAATGCTAATTGTGAATGCATAGCTACTTTCCGCTCCCTTATTTCCTAAATCCTTTAAAGATTTTATTATTATTATTTGTGACGAATAAATTAAAGTCTTATTTAGATTAAGTAAACCCGGTTTAGACCACAATTAGTTTGAAATCCTTTTCTAAAGAGACGATATGGTGAGAATAAGGTTCACATTAAGGTTCTAATTTCGCACGATTTAGGGGTTATCCTTTTTAGATAACCCCGGAGTCGAAATTTGGCTTTATTATTATTATTATTGCAACATTATTAAACCTTGGTCCTTTAAACAACTGCCACATCGGTATGCGAGCCGACCATGGTCCAGGAGTCTTATTTCGACCTCGGTGATCCTCGACCTTTTTGAAGGCTGCAACATCGGTTGTGAGCCGGCAAGATGCAACAAACTTTTATCGACCTCGGTAATTTCCTCGACCTTTTAGAAGACTGCAACATCGGTTGTGAGCCGGCAAGATGCAGTAAACTTTTATCAGCCCACAGTTTTATTTATTATTATTACCTCCACCCTTTAAACGACTACCACATCGGTTGTGAGCCGGCAAGAGGTAGTGGTCTTATTTCGGCTTCGGTTTATTACATAACTTATTATTATTAGCCAAATTTCAAGTCTTGTGGTCTTTTAACTACCTAGACAACGGTAGCGAGCCGTCAGGAATCGGTAGCCTATTTCCCCACAACACTGACAGAACCTCGATGTGTACCTTACTTTCACTAGAAGAAATCTCTACGAAGTGATCTAAACTAAGAATCGCAAAAACCTAAAGTAACTTTATTTATTCAACGTTTATTAAGCTTGTGGGAGCAAAAAGCCACAATTAACCTCTATGAGCCTTAAAGAGATCCAACTACTATATGTTTAGCATCTAACTTATATAAAACTCTATCATTTCTTGTTCTTCGCAAATTTAAAATCTTTAATAAAAAGATCCATGAATGCTTAGTCTAATAAAACAAGCTTTGCATATTTAAAGTCTATCAGGAAAACTTGCAAACTCTTGGCTCTTTTCAAGCTAGAATTCGCGTTTTAAAGCTTCTTGTATTAGCAAAAGCTTAAATTTATATAAGTTAAGGGGCAAGCTAGAGCGCAACATGCTCGATCAAGTCAAAATTTATTCCTTAAAATGATAAAACATTGTGTCAAAACACTTATTCTATTTTTGAAAAATTTTAATTTTGGCATATTTTTGCAATTTTTAGTGGAAAAACGGGGTTGCATGAAGACAACGACTGCAAGTACGATCAAATCGATAGATATCCCCATACTAAAACTACACATTGTCCTTAATGTGAGACTGTCACCCACATACTAATTTCAAGGCATAATCCAAATATTAAGGGGTCTCTACGCAAATCTAAAGCCGTTTATTATTTATGCTAATAGATAAACGTTAAATTATTAAGATCTAGGATATCGGATTCCCATATATAAGCATGTGAAAGATTAAAGATCGAGTGGACGATGGACAAAACCACGTGTTGGTAGAAATATTACATTACGATATTTAATCTATACATTCTCTTTATGTTTTGGTGATGACAAACATGTAACTTATAACACATAACGTAAAGTGCTTAAGTTACTCGAAATCACAAATCATCAATTCATACGTCAACATCTTTCGAAGTCTCATATTTTCTTCAACAACAAATTTAAGTTCGCACCCGACGTAAATCACTAAAGGTGTGAACAAACAAACTTTAATTTGTTGAATGATCAAAGATATTTTTTATTTTTTCAAACTTTACATTTTTTTATAAAATGGGACAAATATTTTTTAAAAACATATAGAAAACATTTTTGTATTTATAAGAAATGCTTTATTCAAAATAAACATTTTGAATTCAAATTTTCTACCCAAAAAAGGCTAGAAAGTTCCAAAAAAACCTTCCCCACAAAAAGACAAAAAATAGAGCGTCTGAAAAATGGACGGCCCCCTTAATTAATTAAGGGGACCGCCCATGTATAATTAAGGGGACCGCCCAAATATAAAATTAATATTTTTCCTTATAAATAGTGGACTGTTTCCACAGATTTTCTTACCTCTTTGCACATAGTTTTTCTTAGATCTAAACTCTTCTTTCAAACTTTTTTCTTTGATCACTTAACTTATTTTAAGTTTGTTTAAATGTGATCCAATCATCCATCCATTTAAGTGCAAGAGAAGAACTCTCGCTATTATCAAGATGCGAAGATATGTAGTTTAGTTAGTGCATTTGTGACATGTCTTACATTCATAATGTATAGATCGAGTCCATGTATTCCAAACTTGTGTAATAGTTATGCATTTGAGTAGTAGTTTTTATGATCTAATGTAGCTTCATTAGTCTCAATATGAATCTGTTTTGAGTTGTTTACTTTGGAAATTGCATGTTAAGCCTTTTAGCCGTAATCATTCTAGTAGTGTTTCCTGGTTCTTTAAAGTCTGATATGCAGTTCAATTTAGATCAAGTTCCTAGCTTAAATTTAGGAAATTTTTTGTAATAATTAGCATAAAGTAGTAAGGTTTTGGATCTTGGTTTATGTCCTACATTTGATAAAAGGTTTTTGAGTCTTAATGATTAGCTTCAAGTAGTCATTGTAAGCCAAAAGCAAAGCTAGTAGAGTCTGCCATTTTCTTTTGCTTTTTTCTAGCTTATTTCATTAAATGTTTTGCTTATTTCTTGCTTATTTAAGTCATAAGTTTTTAGGTTTTTTTTATCTTTTCAGCTTTTACCTAGAGCTTATGTGTCCTAAATTTTAACTTAAAATCTGTCAAAAGTCCTTTTGGTATTTGTCTTAAGCAATCTATCTTTTGGCTTGTTAAGTGCTTTTCAGTTTAAATATTCAGCTTGTTTTGGTCTTTTTAATATTTTCAAATAATATTAAAATTAAATTTAATATTTAAATGACTTAAATTGCCCTATTAAGTCTAGTGGGGTTTCATCAGTTTTTGGCTTATTTAATTTTCTTCTGCTTATTTATTAAAAACCAAGACTGCTTAACTTAGTTAACAATTTTAAGTTAAAACTGTTAGCTAGTAAGCTTTTTTCTAGCTTAATTTTAAGCTTTGTCAAAAAGTGCTTTTATTAAATATGCTTATTTTTACTTGTTCTTTAGCTGTTTTCAAAAAGAAAAATAAAAAAAATAGGTTTTTCAAAAAGGGAAGTCCAGGACTCGAACCTATGACCTTCCCCTTAACACACCCAATGATTTAACACACGCAACATAACTAACTGCCCTGTGGTCTTTTTCATTTAAAGACATTCAACATTTAATTGTTATAGTCAATTTTAGTTTTAAGCTTATTTTGCTTATTTGCTTATTAACTACTTATCTGTTTTAGTTTATTTTTCAGTTTTATTTTTCATAGATTTTAAATAAGTCAAAGTAGTTTTCCTAATTTTTCTAGAATTTTAATATTTAGTTTTCTATTTTTAATAATTAATTTAGATTAAATATGTTTTTAATTAATAATAAATAAAATAAAAGTCAGAAAAATATAATTCTTTTTTTCTAAAACTATTTTTAGGTATTTAGGATTTATAAAAAAATAAAAACATTTTTAAGGTTAAATTATTGATTTATTTGCCTAAATTATCGCATTTTTTTAATTCACGTTCACGTTTTCGTGTTAATTTCTTAAATGCATTAAAATGTTTTTTATTGTTTACTTGTCTTTTAAATGTATTTAATGTGTTTTCACTATAGAGTAGAAATCAAAATAAAAATTTCTTAAACCATTCAAATCACGCGATCACGAACTTAACCGATTTTCAATTCACACCTCGTCGGGATACGACTCTGGAATGTTTTGGATTTTACTTTGGATAAAAGTAATCTTCTAGAAGCCTTTTGGAATACTTATCTTATACTATTATTGATAATATCCTTATATACGTATTTGGAGACGGACCAGTACGCGTGTTGGTTATTTGGTGATTCCTCAAAGGTGACGAATTAGGGTTTTCTTGATATAAACCCAATTAGGGTTTGTTTGTTTGGTTCGACTTCAAAAAGAACGCAAGGCGTGTGTTTGGTGAGTCAACTCTTTTTGGCATCTAGGGTTACACGCTTAAAATTCGAATTTACGCCTTGTTACACGCCTAGATTTGATTTTTATTATTATTATGCTGCGATTATTTTTCTTTATTATTGATTTATTGTAAATATGGTAAAGATATGCAAATCTTTACCATAAATTAATAAAGAAAATTGCTAGATCTTGCAATAATTAAGATTAAAAGTTAATAGAGAATTAAAAGAGGAATAAAATTAATTGTTAATTTAGCTATATTTGTTTCTTCTTTTAATTTGTTTATTTATGAAAATAAAATCTTCCTAATTATTTAAAAGATCTTGTAAATATTTTATTTTTGGAAACTAAATATTTTTATTTTTATGGTAACTAGATCTTTTAAATTGTTAGTTTGATTTGTTTTCTAAATTCCGGCTATAAGACCTACTCAATCACATTAATTTGTGATGAATGGGGCGATCTAGGCACTTGATGAAAACCTAGTGAGGGTCTTATGGTTCTCCAATTGGGGAAGACTCATAGAGAACTCAGATTAATACTTGTTACACGCTTTAATTTAATGTTATCTTGTTTATTATGTTCCTACATGCTTATTTGTTTACTAGTTTAGATGTTTACGTGCCTAAACAAATGGAATACGGACTAATAAATAATGTAGGATGACATTAAACCGGTCTTTAATTCTACACGCCTAAAACATATTCATTGTGACCTGCTATGTGTTTTGTGGAAAATATATTTTTATAACATTAAAAGTCCTAAAACTATGAAACATAGTTTTTTTCATGAATTAAAACTGGACTTTAAGACTCATGGAAGTTTTTTTTTTTTTACGGCCCCCCCCCTCCTCCACTAGAACAAATATTAAAAAATCTATAACATAGTTTACAGGCGGAAGTGGTCACACACCTAATAGAACACAGGTTTTAATACGCTCGCGCTAGACCTGATTCTTCCGCTTTCTATGTGCGTACGATGGGAGTTTACCGTGAACCATGGCATGTCACTACAATGTCATTATTAAAGTTTTTTTTTAATTAGGTGCTACAAAGTCCGCTCTTTGCTTGCTTCTTTATACATGTCATTTTATAACTTATGTGTAACCCCTATCGTGTTAAATTTTAAGTCTATGCCAGCCAACCAGTAGAACAACGTGCATTTGGCTTTGCCTTCTTTAGGTCAGACCTTAGGGTCAGTCTAACCATGGCGAACTTTGGCTTCACAGTCTAGACATCTGGGCAATTTATGCACGGTTCTGCTTGTTCGAGCTTAATCAGTATGCTTGGTCAGACCTTGGATGCGAGGCATAAGACGAGAGCTAAACATGCTCTTGACATTATTACTTGTCGATTAATGTCTTGACCGGTCTCTAATGCAATTAACGCTCGTCGCTTACCTCTTGCCCCATTTTTTTATTCGCTGGTCAGACCTCCGGTAATAAGTGGGAGGTCAAGTTGGATCTTAGTCTTATTAGTAATTAATTGGGTAGTTAATTCTTTTAAGAATTTAATTATCGAAAATACTAAAATTGAACTTTCTATGTTCTGATTAATTGTGTTATTGCAACATAATTCGTAAACGAAAGTTTGTTTTCTTAAGAAGACAAACATAGTCTCTTTTCCTGGTAAGAAGAGTGAGACTTACTCCTATCTCTTCTCATTGGTTGACAAGAATAAGATAGGGTTATAATTGAATTTTTTCCTCAATATATTTAAACTCACTTTAAATCTTTCATTACCCTTTTCCGGTTATGAAATCTTTGAAAGATAAAATATTTTGTGTAACTAGAGTACATTTTGTCTATAGCTACCAAAATAATGACATCTTGCACTTGTCACGATGTATGAGTTTAAACCGCAATGAGTAAAGAAAATTACTAGCAGGTCTTCTAGGCATATTTTCTTGGACTCATTTCATTCCTTATAGTGCTAAACACCCTTGTGGGTACGCAGATCGATTAAGGAGGAATTGCATGCTAAATGTTCAAGTTAATGAAAGCATGAATGGCTAGTCCCTCATCTACATAAGTAGAACTTCATATACTCTGTTCAATACCTAAGTACATTGCTACTTGTAGGCATTCTAAGAGAGTAGGAAAGTAAATAAATCGTTATTTGCTATCTACTGGTGATGTAACACTTACAATGTTGACAAATCCAGTGGGAGTTTTGCATTTTATTACTGAAAAAACATTCATGTAATGTTGTCAAGTTTAGTGGGTGCTACAAGATTTATTTCTTTGTAGTTACCCTTATTATTTCTAGCTTGCTTTGAAATAATTCATTACTTTCCGAATATGAACGACCATAGTTTAAGAAAAATTGCATTTTATTTTATGGATAACACGTTGCCTTTCCGTTGTTGCTTTCCGAAACATTATCTATAGAATAATAATCCACAATTCCTTATTAAATGTTATGGTTCGAAATCTACTTGTAATCTATGACACTATCATATTGTTTATACAATCGAGCGCTTGTCGTATTGTTTGTCTACATGAGATAATGTTGTCCCATACACAGTGGGAGAAATCTTAAGTGTGTGCAAGGAACAACATATAACAATATGATTATTGGTTTCTCTTGACCGCAAGGTAAAGAAGCTAATCATTTTACTAGGAATTAAACACACAAGATGTTTGTTGTCCTATTATAATTAAATGTCAAGATATAATAGTAAGCTACTTCAACATTTTGACTATTCTTATTCACTAGAAACCACAAGATACACTTCTACCATACACTCAAACCTCATAACTATTATTCACTCTTGTTAGTGATCATTAGTATCCCCAAATCACCAACGTGAAATGAAAAACCGAGACATGCTTACTACTATCAATCTCGAGTCATCCACCTTGTCATCTTCACAAGAAGATTCACCATGTAACCATTCCCCACAAGTGAATTTTCGGTAATGAAATGTGTCTCATCTTCATATCTCGACACTCATAAGCATGTGTGCCTATGTTGTCAAAAGTCAAGTGAATTTCGTAATGAAATGCGTCTCATCCAATCATTTCCACTTTTTAACAAGTGAAGAACACAAAGAAGATATTCAATCTTCAAAGTGTTGTTGAGACATCAAAATATCGTGTGTTTCATTTGTTCAATTCCGTTTTTTGGTAAGTGAAGAACACAAAGATGATATTCAACCTTCAAGTGTTCTTGAGTCATCACAATGTTCCACTATTTTTACATTTTCACCTTTGTTCATCAACATTAACAACCATCTACTAACATCTCCACCAAAAGAACATCTCCTCATCACAATCATCATCATCACAATCATCCTCACCAATGACATCCTCTAACAAACCCACATCCAAACCATCAAAGGTAGCCAAAATGAGTGTGAAACCTATTTGGAGGAAGAAACTAAACCCTTGTAACACTTCTAATGAGCTCAATGTAAATTCATCTACACCAATGCCAAAACAACTCACTTCTCATCATGAACCATCTCAAGAAAACAATTACCCCAATCAAGAATTACCAAATCCTTACATTAAGGACACTCCCACATTACCACAAGTTGCCTCACATCCTCCATTTCCTATCTCACCCATCAATTCACATGTTACTCACACTCAATCTCCACCTCAAAGTGACAACCAAACTCAACACACACCACCTCCATCTCCAAGTAGAGAAAGTCTAGTTGATGACATTAATCAACTACAAGACCTATCAAACCTCTTAGCCATGCATCTCTCCCAACAACAAAACAACATTCTCTCATCACCTTACTCTCCAAACCTACCAAACACCCAACAAACCTATAGTCAACACCTTCCCTTTCCATTCACGCTTATCCTTCTTCATTTAAGTTTCCTTAATAAATCATCCTTGTCATCAACATTTAGTTCGATCTAAAGTCTTGGTTAGATGATGATACCATAAGGGACGTGTTTATCGATTCTTAGCCCTTAAGCATGTGTCGGTCGAATTTTATCATTGGTTCCTAAACATTTCCATGTCTTAAGCATTCATCATTTTTTTATTTAGGTTGTTGTCTTTAATGCCACACTTTAGAGTGCATATACCTAAAACATACATGATTTGTTCCCCACTAAGTGTCTTGCATATATATATATCTATCATCATCATTATATATACGTGCATTTTTCTACTAACTTTATCTTGTAGCACTTTTTTGTTACTCGATTTCTTGGTGCCTCAATCAAGGGGGAGCATACACCAAGGGGGAGCATTTGCAAATGTCCAAGCCATTACGTTTGCAACCGTTTAAGACATCTACACATTTTTTTATATGTGTTTTTCATCCCTATATATATTTTTTGTTGCACGAAACTAACCATTGATGTAGGTTAAGAGTTTGCAACTAATTTGATCCATGGATCCGCTTGAGTCAATGTTCAAGGATGTCATTGTTTAAAAGGGATTGATATAAATCAAGACTTCACTAGACGATGAAGCAAGCTCTCCTCATGATGAAGAGTTGAAGTGTAGTTAATAGTCTCAGTCAAGGAGTCCACTTTTTGTTTCCCCGACAAAAGGGGGAGACGAAGTGTAAGCAAGTAACTTATACAATTTACTATGAGTTATAGTTTACATATTTGTCCATCACAAAAAAGGGAGAATTGTTGGTATAAACATTACATTAACGATATTAATCTATTACATTCTCTTCATGTTAGGTGATGACAAAACATGTAACTATAAACACATAACGTAAAGTGCTTAAGTTACTCGTAATCACAAATCATCAATTCATACGTCAACATCTTTCGACGTCTCATGTTTTCTTCAACAACAAATTTAAGTTCGCACCCGACGTAAATCACTAAAGGTATGAACAAACAAACTTTAATTTGTTGAATGATCAAAGAAATTTTTTATTTTTCCAAACCTTACATTTTTTTATAAAATGGGACAAACATTTTTTAAAAACATATACAAAACATTTTTGTATTTATAAGAAATGTTTTATTCAAAATAAACATTTTTGAATTCAAATTTTCTAATCCAAAAAAATGGCTAGAAAGTTCCAGAAAAACCTTCCCCACAAAAAGACAAAAAAAGAGCGTCTAAAAAATGGGCGGCCCCCTAAATTAATTAAGGGGACCGGCCATAATTAAGGCGACCGCCTTTGTATAATTAAGGGGACCGCCCAAATAAAAAATTAATATTTTTCCCTATAAATAGTGGACTGTTTCCGACATAATTTCTCTCTACCTCTTTTCCACATAGTTTTTTCTCAGATCAACTCTCTTTTTTCAAACCTTTTTCATTTGGAATCACTTAACTGGTTTATAAGTTTGTTTAAATGTATCCCAATCAACCATCCATTCAAAGTGCAAGAGAAGAACTCCTTGCTATCATCAAGAGCAAGTTATGTAGTTTGAGTTAGTGGTCATTCGTGACATGTATTACATTCACATAGTATAAGATAGTGTCCATGTATTCCAACATTTGTAATATTAGATCATGTGATCATAAGAGGTAGTTAGATCATGATGATCTGGTATGTCTTGTGATGTAAATTTGTGAAGTGTAGGGAAATTGAAGTGTAGTGAAGTTTGAAGTGTAGGGAAGTTGTGAAGTTGTGAAGTGAAGAAGTTGTGTAATTGTGAAGTTGTGTTGTGAAGTCGTGTAAGTAGTGAAGAAGTTGTGAAGTCGTGATAGATTGGTTCTAGCTAAGATTAGAACTCAAAATCTAGCTTAGTGTCATAAATTGATATAAGCAACATTGTGTACGGTTTTCTCCGCCTAAAGGGAGCTTGTTGACTAGTGAAGATAACTCTCGAGTTTGGTGCTCGGGGAGGTGGAGTAGGGCGAAGAGGTGCTTCGTTGACCGAAACCACTATAAAACATTGTAACTGTATGGCATTATCCATTTACTTATCTCTTTACATTATACTTTTCATTTACCTCTATATTTAATATTTGTAAATTGTGTGTTGTGTTGCGTATATAGTTTTTATTGGTGTGTTTGTGTCATGGATTGATGTGAACATTGATGTGAATATGTATTGTTCTTCATATTATATCACGCTTGATCGGTGATTTGATACGAAACATTTTTAAGATTTTAAAAGGAAAACGTATTCACCCCCCCTCTATGATTTCCACAATTGGTATCAGAGCCACGTCGTTCTAATTTTCAAAACAAATGGTTTTAAAAATTAAGTACGATCCATGTATCAAATTACCCATTAAGGGGGATTAAATATGAAAAGTGTTTTGTTGATTAACTTGTATTAGTTTTGATGTTATATTCACTAATTATACCATATAGAGATAAAAATGATGCTTAAAATAAGTGTTATATATTCGGTATCAAATTCAGAAAGTTGTTCACCTTTCCGCAAAGTCAGAAAATAATTTTTTACAAAAATGGTAATACTGAGTATCAGGTGGGCAGCCCCCTTAAATATTTGGGCGGCCCCCTTAATTTTAAGGGGACAACCTGTCTGATTCGGCAGTTTTTCGAAAACTTTGAAAATTCATATAAAATCAACCGTAAGTCCGTAGAAGTCGTGTCACCCGCCATTTCAAAGAGAATTGAGTATACTTTCATATAAAAATACTTCCAAGTATTTATTTCAAACTTAATTTAGTCAGAAAGGCAAAATACTACTTATTGTCCAAAACGTTGAGTCTCGTTTTAAGAGTTGTATTTTATCTTTTCCTTTCGAGTCGGACATTTCTAGTCGGTATATCTTTGAAAAATGGTGTAATTAACGTTTCAAAAATATTAAACTTGATTTTTGAAATGGGGAGGAAAGTATTTTATATTCAAATAAAACCAAGCTATGTATACATTGTTGTATCTAATACACAAAACGACGACAAGTACTTCTATGTGTTATGCTATGTGATTATATACACTTCTTTGTGTCTTAAGTTTGTTAATAGAAATTATTAAATGATTGTTGCTATTTCTAATTGAGCTAATTGAATATCTAAGCACATGTGCCATGTACACTTCGTTTGTAGCTAGTTTTTCGAATTATGTCTAACTAGAACTTATGCTAGATTTCTTGCATTAAGATTGCGAAATTGCTCTTGCATTGCATATAAGCATAGATCACTTAATTTACAAATGTTACATAAACATCTTGTAAATCTTTTCGAGTATAGAAATATACTTAGGGATAAGAGTTCAATAACTTATCAAGTGTATTATTAAATATTTTAAAACTAGTCACCTAAATATTTCCAACGATTTAATCTATTTTCAACAACACGTTTAAATATTTTTAACAACTTGCTTTGTTTAACCATGGGTTGGTTTAACAAAAGAAAAGATTGTATTAATACATTAGTAAATATGAAAAAGAAAATGCTTGTGCTTGCATGGTTCTAACATACACACATAATTATATTTTTCTAAAAACATATAGTATTTTACAAAATATGTGTGTTGTATAAAAATTGTTAGAAAACTTATATATATACTCATAAAATGTCAAAAACTATGTATATTATACATAACAACAAATAGTTTATCGCACACGTAAAATTTACGGCAATCTTGAAATTAGAAATTAACTTATCATTATTCATCAACCTCACCTTACAATTAATCTTTGGATTAATGGAACACACTATTTAAATGTTTATTTATTTTATTTTAAATGAGTGTTCGTGAGGGTCAAGAAAGATTTCGAGAATATATCAATTCATTATTCAAATTATGATTGATATCTTTATTGAATCTAATTGACAAGTTTTCGTGTATGGACATGAAATTGGATTCTTATTTGTTTAGCTTCAAGACTATATCAATATATAGAGATATTATCTTGGATCTACATACTCAATCACACTAGATTGATATGAAAATATTTACATCCTTTTCTAGATGAAAAGAATATGCATCAGATCATAAATCACACTTTTGTTGATGATGCCATATTAAGTCTTCTTGTCCAATGGTTGTGTTCCAAATATTATACTAATATGTTTAATACACGCATCAAATACACAATGAAGTAGGATTGACGACTTGGATGTTTCGTCCGAAATATTCAAGCAATTTACATTGCAATGCAATTGGTAAATGTGTCATTTCCGAAAAACCAAACACGAGCAAACTAACAATATATGTAAACTTTGCTCATACAACATAAAAGCACAACTCATAGCTAAAATTCACTTTTAACTAAATTCTAAAATAAAAATAATATTCTTGTTTATTCACCTAGGATAACATGATGTTTGGGAAACATTATGTTTAATGATTTTATGGACTTATCGTATTAAACGATTGATAAAGGATAATATATATCCTATGCATCTTATTTTCTTCGTAGCATAAATGGTTGTGTTACAAGAAAATACACTACATATCATTTGAAAAATATAAGTTATTAGAATTGAAAAATAACCTATCAAAATATGTATCAATGCATAAACAAGTAAAAATACATTTATTCAAATACTTATTTAATTATGATATACAACATTGATAAGAATATTAATTTTAGAGAAGTATATTTTTTTTAAAAATAAAATATGTCTCCTTTCAAACATTTATCATTAAAGAATCACAAACTCAATTAAGATAAATAATATTGATGAGATTCATTTCACATGACATGAAATGGAGAATTCTTAAAACACTCTCAATATAACATATTTGTCATTGTCACAAATAAACACATCTCTTGGCTTTTGAAAAACCAAACACGTTAAATATCACATGTGACAACTACACATGTAAGATGACTAAATATAAGACATCCATTAAATCAAGCAATATGTAATCGAAATCAAACAACCTATAGATCTTGAACAAAAGATTAAAACATCTTGCTTACGCTTATCTTGGAATTCCACACATCTTGATTAGGATTATGCGAACCGGAATTAAAGTATGTTAGTTGAGTCATGTTAGGTCCTCTATGAAAAGATAATACAAATTTTATCTTTGCTACACTTCATTAGGCAAATATAAGAATTCTATTTTGTCTAACATGAGAATGACTACTGGAGAATCTATTGCACTAGAAATTCAATTTGACCTAACGGTTGAATTGCTTCCAAGAGTGAAGTTGGGTTCGGTGTATAACCCGTAAAAATGGTCGTGTTTAGCCTGAATTGAGCACCACTAGTGATAGTCTCATATTCATTCTCTAATTTGATTAAATGGCTCTTCCTAAATATGCCTAATGATAGTATACATCGATAAACTTTGTATCTCATTAGGAGTACACACTAAGCACGTAGAAATTAGGCTTTTCCTTAGTCAATCTAGACAACATCGCTGGCATCCTCACCAAACCACTCAAACGTGAACCGTTTAATTTTTTTTGTCTAGGTCTAGGAATGATGAAACAAATCTCATAAACGTGTCATTCTCATTTTAATAGTCTTGTTACTATTAAATACATTCCGATAAATCTCGACAACTTAATCATTTCATCCGAAATGTTTAAGCATTTTTAATTCGCGAAATGCAAATTAAAATGTCACTTATTGTTCATGTCTAAGTCGTTTCACAAAAACCTTAATCATGCCTCTATTATTATATAGATGGTTAATATCTTCCGTCCACATTTCCGTTACCACCTTTAAGACAACCCCGTACCTCGTTGTGTGATTGTTCTACGAACAATCGCAATATTCGAGAAGAGCTACATAACTTCGCGGATGAAGTTCATCGTATGCTAACCGTCATCCATCATGAAATTGTCAAGCTCATCGCTTCCGTCGTTATTTCTCTTCATTTATTCTTTTTATTCCACAACTTATGTCCGGATGAGCACGAATTAAAAGGGAAGGGAAAACACACATCTTCACATATATCCTTTAACCAAACACTCTCAAGAACTCACATAGGTGATTCTTATTCACTAGAAACCACAAGATACACTTCTACCATACACTCAAACCTCATAACTATTATTCACTCTTGTTAGTGATCATTAGTTCTAGTACATCCCCAAATCACCAAAGTGAAATGAAAAACCGAGACATCCTTACTACTATCAACCTCGAGTCATCCACCTTGTCATCTTCACAAGAAGATTCACCATGTAACCATTCCCCACAAGTGAATTTCGTAAATCTTGACACTCATAAGCATGTGTGCCTATGTTGTCAAAAGTCAAGTGTATTTCGTAATGAAATGCGTCTCATCCAATCATTTCCACTTTTTAACAAGTGAAGAACACAAAGAAGATATTCAATCTTCAAAGTGTTGTTGAGTCATCACAATATCGTGTCTTTCATTTGTTCATTTCTGTTTTTTGGCAAGTGAAGAACACAAAGATGATATTCAACCTTCAAGTGTTGTTGAGTCATCACAATGTTCCACCATTTTCACATTTTCACCTTTGTTCATCAACATTAACAACCAATAAAACACCCAACAAACCTATAGTCAACACCTTTCATTTCCATTCATGCTCATCCTTCTTCGTTTATGTTTCCTCCTCAAATCATCCTTATCATCAACATTGAGTTCGACCTAAAGTCTTACAATAATGTTTATCCTTAAACACCCCAAACATGAAAAGCATACATAATGCTTAACAAAGAAACCTTGAGGATTTAGGAATCTCTCAATACAACCCTTAGTCTATTCAAATCCACATCATCATCTTGGTTAGATGATGATACCATAAGGAACGTGTTGATTAAAATACCTTAATACTCCTTATCAAAATGACATCTTAGAAGAAGTCATTCTTATAGTGTGTCGATCAATAAACGAGTTTTGTTCTCGTTTATTAAAGTCGGTATTATACCAAAGGGAACGAGTTGGTCAAGTCTTAGTCATTAAGCATGTGTCACATCCAAACCATCAAGGGTAGCCAAAATAAGTGTGAAACCCATTTAGAGGAATATACTAAAACCCCTTGAAACACTTCCAATGAGCTTCAATGTAAATTCAACTACACCCCCAATGGCCAAAACCACACACTTTCTCATCATGAACCATGCTCAAGAGAAAACAATCACCCCAATCAAGAATTACCAAATCCTTACATTAAGGACACTCCCACATCACCACAAGTTGCCTCACATCCTTCATTTCCCATCTCATCCATCAATTCACATGTTACTCACACTCAATCTCCACCTCAAAGTGACAACCAAACTCAACACACACCACCTCTATCTCCAAGTAGACAAAGCCTAGTTGATGACATAAAATTAACTACATAGAATCTATCAACAAACCTCTTAGCCATGCATCTACTCCCACAACAAAAACAACATTCTCTTATTACTCCTCCAAGCCACCAAGACACCTAACCAAACCTATAGTCCAACACCTTCCCTTTCCATTCTACGCTCATCCTTCTCTCATTTATGTGTCCTCAACAAATCATCCTTAACATCAACATTTAGTGTCGACCTAAATTCTTACTATAATGATTATCTTTAAAAACTACCCAAAACATGAAAACCTACATATGCTTAACACAGAAATCTAAGATTAGGAATCTGTTACAATACAACCATTAGCTATTTATCATCCACATCATTTATTCTGTGTTAGAAATGATACCATAAGGAACGTGTTGATCGATTCTTAGCCCTTAAGCATGTGTCGGTCGAATCTTATCATTGGTTCCTAAACATTTTCATGTCTTAAGCATTCATCATTTTTTATTATAGGGTTGTGACCTTTAGTGCTACACTTTAGTGACACAATGATTATGACGTTTCGGCCTCCTTTCCGGAGTGGGTCGTTACAGTCTTGCATATATATCTATCATCATTATATATATGTGCATTTTTCTACTAACTTTGTTTTGTAGCACTTTTCCGTTACTCGATTTCTTGATGCCCCAATCAAGGGGGAGCATTTGCAAATGTCCAAGCCATTAGGTTAAGAGTGAGTAAAGTGCAAAAATCATCCCTGTGGTTTCTCAAAAAACTGTCTCACGTCCCTCGTTAAAAATTTGCCCAAAACACATCCCTCCGTCAATGTTTTGAGGCACGATACATCTCGCGGTCAGTGTTTTGAGGCACGGTACATCTCTTGGACTAACGGTGCAATTTTTTTCGTTAAGTACTAACAAAGGTTTTAAAGGAGGGTATTGTTGTCTTTTTTCGTACAAGGATTATTGGTGAACCTTTATTTTTATTTTTTGTTTTTTAATTTAAAAAAAATTACATTATTATTCGTAAAAAATTTAAATTTTAAAAAAAAAATTAAAAAACTAATTTCGCACTTCTCTCAAATCTTAATTTTTTTTAAAATATATATTTTTTTAAAAAGTTTATAAAATTTAAAAATTTTTATAAAGGGCGAAATTTTTTTCTAAAATTTTGTACAAAAAAATTAAATTTCTTAAAAAAAATTTAAATTTTAGATTTCTTACAAAAAATTTCGCCCTTTATAAAAATTTTAAAATTTTATAAATTTAAAAAAAATTATATTTTTTTAAAATTTAATATTTAAAAAAAATAAGATTTGAGAGAAGTGCGAAATTTTTTTTTAATTTTTTTTACGAATAATAATGTAAAAAGAATATTTTTTTTAAAAAAAAATAAAAAACAAAAAAATATATTTTAAAACAAAGGTTCACCATACATCCCTGTATGAAAAAAAGACAACAATATCCTCCTTTAAGACCTTCATTAGTACTTAACGGAAAAAAAATTTGCACCGTTAGTCAAGGGATGTATCGTGCCTCAAAAGATTGACGGAGGGATGTGTTTTGGGCAAATTTTTACGAGGAACGTGAGACAGTTTTTTGAGAAACCACATGATGATTTTTGCACTTTACTCTTATTACTATTTGATTTCTCATTAACGATTAGTTTAGATTCTTTAATTAAGCGACTATAAAAAAGTATGAATTTAAAGCTTGGAGTATATGGTCCAAGATGAATTATTTTTGGAACATGAATGTACATTTTTTATACTTCAATTTTAAAGATTTTGAAGAGTATGGTCAGAGATGAAGAAAAACTCCATAAATTGCCATCTTTGAACCAATTTCAATCCAAACATCCATAAGTTGTCATATTCGAACATTTTGATCGAAATGGCTGTTATTTAGCTTCCCAGCCGAGTTTTTTAAGTAACATGTCACGCGTTTATAATTCAACGCATGACTAAAGTAGCACGCATGCCTCAAACCGCCATCAACGATTGTGTGATAACATTTTGTTGAGCATTTGATCTTTTATGATTATTGAGTTACGCTACGCTAGATGAGGGACAAAACGCTATTTTGGCCTTTTGAACTAACCAAGTCTAAATATGAACTATATATTTACGATCACGCATAACACATACACTAAGAAAGTTGAATCTTACACTCCATAACAGAAAGAGTAAATTGCATTTTTGGTCCCTGTGGTATGGCCAAATTGCAAGCTTGAGACCAAATCTTTCGAAATTGTAGTCAACGTCTCTATTTTCAAGTTTGGGTTGTAGGTTTGGTCCTTTTGGGTTGCATTTTTGGTCCTTGTGGTTTGGCCAAATTGCAAGTTTGGTCCCCGCCCGAGAACAAAACCTGCAACTCAAACTTGAAAATAGAGACGTTAACTGCAATTTCAAAAAGTTGAGTCTCAAACCTGTAATTTGGCCATACCACATGGACCAAAACTGCAATTAACTCTAAAAGAAATTTGTGATTGTTTGATGTCAATTCTAGATAATGACAATCCAGGAAATAGTCTATATTGCAAATATTGACCATAGTTGTAAACTCCAGACCCGTCATGAGTATACATTTGGTAATACATTATAAGACTAAATCAATGATCCTTTTGGAAACATTTATACTAGAATCTAGAAAAATATATTTAAGTTTTTTTTTTTTTTTTTATGTTTTAAATTTAAATAATCTCCCCCATTTGTAGCATACACATTTTGACCATGAATTCTTTGTGCATTCAAAGATTTCTTGAAATTTATCGTTCAAAGAATCTATCAATAACACTAAACATGTTACAGTGAGTTCACACAATTTGGCCAATATTATCAGAATTCTACATGGATATATCATGTAACTTTGATAGGGCTTATCCTTGTTCTAACCCGCTAATGCAACATTTAGGAACACAACCATAAAACAATAATACATCTGGAACAACTAACCTGATCTGTCTTTGCCTCAATTACATTGTCTGCTATAACGCTCTTCGACTTTACCATGGTTTTGTCTGTGACTTAGAGGTAACAAGATGCGCGGCTTAATGATTCGCATCATGCTAAGCCATAAATTGGGTAATTTAAGCTAATCAAAACACGTGTTGGGGATTTTTTTTTTTTTTTTTATATCTTTTTCTCTAGAAAAAAATAGATGAATAACATGGTAGGGGTGGCCAAGTGCTAAAAAACATGGTGCCGATCATCTCTAAAATGTGAGACGCTTCAAGTTCAAATCCAGCTTGATTCAAACAATTCTGAACTGGCCACCCATTAAGATACAATACAGCTCAAAGCAGCCTATTAATTAGTATATGGGCCGACGTTGCCACCTTTAGTGATACATGAACCATGGCCTTTATGCTGAAAAGGACGTCACCTTGCATCAAGCTAAAGATCACAAAATTTCAGAAGTATATATAGGAAGTCACCTCCTAATTAACCCTTTGTATGTGGGAAATTAGGGTCAACTGAAGAGAAAGAGATCTCAGTTATAAGTAGACAAGAATCACCCATTAGTACATCTAACCAGGCCAGAACTTACAGATACAAGCTTCACAAGGAGTATGTCATCATGTAAGAAATGACTAACTTATTCTCAAGTCATACTAGTATTTTCGTATGTCAGCTCTATTTTTTTTCCTAAGTTAGAGGTACTAAATAACAGCCTAAAATTTTGTCTACAATGTTAACATGTTCAAACTTGACAAACAAATTCACGATTATAATCATTGAAAACGTTACCATGAGTTCACAGACACCATCTTTCACTCGAAAAATGAACTAATATTACCATAAAAAGATAGTTGGACATAGCCATGCAAAGAGTGTATATCCTTGCTCTACAGTTGTGTGCACAGCTAGTGCTACATTAACACTCTCACTATACGAGGACTAAAAAAATAATAGTTAATCTATAACAACTACCTTAGCTTCATTTTCCTTTACCTTCGACTACATCAGCTAAAAAAATACTACCTGAATCACACCATCCTCCCAAGACATCTCTGTTCTGACACTGCAAATATATAGATAATTAAAATGAGACAGCACCCAACAAGCTAAAAATAATGATATTCACACAAATCAAAATTGGATCTTTATCTAAGGATAGGGATTCGAATTTCAGAATCAAAAGCTACCATATTCCGTCATTAGAGGTGGCAAAAACTAGCTGGTCAAAAGGGTTGGGGTAACAAAAGGTGTAATCATATAATGCAGAATCTAAGGGTTCAGTTGGGTTGGGCCTTCCCACTAAAAATAACCTGCAAGTAATCCGCCCAGATGGAGTCTTGATCTTACTTGAAATGTCTGTTACTCGAATTTAAATGTAAAAAACAAACTTTATGGACCAAACTTTACATGATTATAATCTACCATCCCAAATAATAAGTATAAAAAAGATTTTTATTATTTACAACACCTAACTCTATTTCATTTAGTGGTTCCCTTTAAACAGCGTTAAAAATGTGCACTTGTTCTGTTAAATGTTGTTGAGATAAAGCCGGAATAGCACATTTATAAAATAGAAAATAATGAATAGAGCTGAAATGTTGCAGCGGAAGATACTAAGATAGCATTATTACCTTACTAAACCCAAGCCAATTTGAATCTCCTCTAAATGAAAATGTTTTCATTCTTTCCTTCCATTGTCCGCAAAATACCTGCAAAGTCACTCATTTGTGATAAACTTCCAATCATATGGAAAGAGGGTGACCCACTCTAAACACAAGGACTTAATTTTTTAACTGTTTCGAGATGTGATTCAAAGGTGGCAAGAAGGGTGGGTTGCGTAACTGGTTCAAACAAGTATTTCAGTACTGTTTAAAACAGGATATATAGTCTTGTGTTTACCTACTGGCACCGTTTGTATGCAATTTTTAGATTTTTCTTGTAAATAATAAATGCTTAATAATGATTAAGAAACGTGATTACTACAATAATAATCTAAATCTCTTAATAAAAAATAAAAGTTGTAAGCATGAAATAATAGACTTTGGGCGACCCATTCGACCTGTTCTCAAAATAGTTTTTTATTTTTATTTTTTTTATTTGGTTCATTTGAGATAAAGACACAAACCCGAATGCACATCGTTATAATGAATTAGGCAAACTGCCACCTCAAGTAAGACTCGAACCCATAGTCTTCTTGGTCACAAGGGTGTCACCTTGCGTCAAGCTAATAATACAAGATTTTGGACTTTTGGGTAATTACCTCATAATCAACTCCTTGGATGTAGGCATAATCAGGGTTGACTGAAGAAAAAGATATCCCAGTTATCTGAAGAAAGAAAAAAAGTGAGAACCATTCATCAATATACGAGATACTAGTATTTCAAGTGAACTGTATCACTTTTCTGTTGGGCTAAAAAAAGAAAACGGTGCATGTTCTATAAGGCAACACAAAATGACGTTATAATTTTCTAGAAGATTTCACGAAAGAAGATAATAAAAACATAACATTTATAATGACTAGGGTAGATAAAGTATCAATTTAAACTAGAGGTGGCGATACGGGCGGATTGAGCGTTTGGGTAAAGAGTCAACAGATCCAAATGAGCCATCCCTTGAAACAAATATTAAAAAACAAAAGTTGGTATCATTGTTTTAGTTTGGACAAGATTTCTGATGAAACATTAAGTTGGTATCATTGTCTGCATAAATTGACTTGGGATATTTTAAGCTTTAATTATACACTTTGGTTGATATCTGACATGTTTCCTTTTCAGCTGACATATATGTAGGTTCGATATGTTGCAACCTCTAGCGTAAATCAATGAGGGATACATGGAAGAGTACCAAACATAAGTGTTGCAACTTAGGTGACTGCTAAGTGTGTATATATTAGTAGAGGAAGGCGATCATGAAAACAGCAAATATGCATCGATAAGTGATCTTGAAAAAAAAAGCCCGCTACCACCAAGTGATCAATATATCATGTGGTGTGTCTTGCCAACCTCCCAACACTCCCAACAGATGGCTACTAACAACAATATGAGCGCTGACGATATTTGGGCTACCCAAAATCTTTCTGAACATAGTATATATTATCACCGATAATGTTAACTATGTTTGTAGTTTGTACTTTTAAGTTTTAAACAAGAATAAGAATGCAAATAAGTAAAACCAGGAGCAAATGGACCTCATATTTGGAGCAGTTAACCCATCTTGATACAGCTGACCATCTGCACCAAAGAGTTGATAAGAATATCCGCATTGAGTCCATTATAATATTACAACACTTCATGCAAAATCAGTAAGTGAGACGTGGAAAGAGGCTTCTTATAATTACATAAGTGGATTGTAGTTGCAATATGATAAATATAAATAAATCATTAACAGACGTTATTTTGTAAGAAATTTGATAGGGAAGTGATAAAAAAATGAGGACATCAGTAAAGCCATAATTATATCAGTAAAAGCAGAGCTCCGTTTATTATCATTTTAATTTTTCTGGTATGGTTTGACAAAGACTACTATCGGTGAAACGATAAATGACCTGCGAGGATCATAGACGGTCATAGTACGATCAGCTCCACCAACTGCAATATAACCACTTGAGGAGTTGCAAACTGCATACCATATATCTCCAACTGAACCACAAATTCTATGCACACAACCACCTTTTTCTTTTATCCTCAGGTCCCATATTGACAGCTGGAGGAATTTAAAGAAAGAAGAAAATTACATAACAATTTAATGATTTAAAAAAATTATACTCATTTGTTCTATTCACAATGTAGTAAAGGTAAGCTCCCTACATGCGGTAACCTTTTCACGTATCGACTGCCATTAATGATAAAACAAAGGTTTAGTGGTAAGTTAGGTGATTAGATTCCTCCATAATGAATTGTCATGTTGAGGGGCTCACAGCCTATATGACAAAACTTTAACAGGCTCAATAGATCATTCCAATACTTTCTATCTACTCATTGGAAAAGGACAAAAATATCCACATAACAGGCACACACAAAAAAGTACCTGGCAGCCTTCTGTAACAGCCAATATTGAGTTATCATTTCCACTGTATATGTCCTGCACAAAACTTACTGCAGTAGGATACCACAATCTGCAATGGAGATGCAACATAAGACAACACTCTTGTCACTTACTTTTGGTAGGTCCACTCTTTGTGTGACAGAATACAGAAATGAAAAATGTTTAATTAGTCTATACCTAGCTGTCATATAATTTCATTAATCATTCAAACTGACCAAGAATACAGTTAAAAATATGCTTCTGCATCTTGAAAAATCTAAGCCTTATCTTGAGTTCCGAGGGTGTCAATTGTTCACATTACCAGCCGAACACAAGCTATCAGCTGTTGGGAGTAAGTATTAATCCTTGGATAATTATCAGTGAATGTCATGCCGGAATACCTCGTAGTAACTACTACACTTTTAGCTTTATTCAGGAGTCTAGTGTTTGCAAAAGTTTGGCAGCTAAAACTGAAGTATGCATTTAGAATATTCTTTCTTTCCACAGAAAATACACCACACTTATAAATTAACTTGATCTCTGGATCTAACAAACGTAGATACTTTTACAATGGATAATATTTACGTAACGTGAACCAAGATGCAATAAAGAGAGAAAGGTAGACAAGAACAATGAGTAGCATAAATCAATTTAATAATCGAAAGCACAAACTAATCAATTAGACAGTAACCAAAGTATACTTACGTACGCAAAGTGCGAAGATGAAGATCTTGGTCATATACATCAATACTTTTGCCAAAGCTATGTGCCACAGCAGTCTGAAACATCAATCAAATCCATCAAAATCGACCTAGAAAGTTGGGCATCATTTAGTATGGAAAGCAATAGATGTCCATATAACTCCATATTTTCAACTCAATGACTTTTGAAGAAGCATAAATTAAAGGGTAAGATAAGAAAAAAAATGGACCTAGAAAGTTAACAGGTAAACGAATTGATGGAAGTGTCAGACCTAAAAAGCAAAACTCTACAGCTGCATCTGTTGGCAAGTTGCACTACAAATGCTACAAGTCCTCTATTCTCAGTTTGAATCAACTCGTTAAATTCACGTGATTACATTCTTTGCCTCTAATTAATTTTCTCTACTTCTAAGGCTCCAAACAACAGGACTAATATTTCAAAATGATATCAAAACACACACAACGGGTGAACATCCTATGGTTTATATTTTATATCCATATCAAGGTTAAGTGGTCTTCCGGTCATGCATGTAGCACTGTCATCACCTAAGATTTTGGCTAATGTTGTTGTCTATTAGGATGCACACATGACAAGTATATGGGTTCTATGACATATTCATTAACATTTAGACATGTAGAATGATATTTGTTTATATTTTGTATTAACAATGATTGTCGTGCTACAAGTGGAAGATGTAACATGTATTTAATTATGTGAGAACATAAACAACGAATTCCCACGTCAATATACAAGTGATGATATTGTTCTGTTAACTAGACGACCAGACTAGAAATGATCAAAGCCTAAGCATTAATTCTGTGATATTAGGTGTGATTAATTAGTCAGATGATATGAATAGACCATTGACAAAGCATTTTATACAGAAATGAGCAATCTATACAAAATGAACATAAATCAGATGTACCGTAGACCATTGACTTGGACTGAAGCAAAGCCCAGCCCAGCCAGCTTCTCCAACTCCAAAATCCCGAGGTGACACAGAAAAAGTAAGCTTGTCAACATCTAAAAATTATCAATCACATATATAGTTGAAGGGTCAGATAATCAATAATGTTAGAGGATCACAATTGCATCTTATGATATTTTATCAACACGTTAATTAAGAATAAAAGATGGAAATGTTAGATAAAAAGAATATCAGCAACAAAGACACTGGTATGTTATATGGCTAAATTTAAATAATCTACTATAAAAACATCCTTTGGAAGGTAAGGAACGTGACCTAGTAGCTAGTCTCACTGACATACGATATTTTACCTATTTCAATCGAATATAAACACAGCACAAAGTGTGATAATACAGAAGAGAACATGATGTCGAAGTTGGTACCTTTACTGTCACTATCCAATTTGGAAACAATAAGATGTCCATAGGAGTCAACACTTCCCAGTATTAAGCAATCACTACCTGCAGATTTTTGATCACAGAACTTTAATGCTGAACACACAACGAACAAAATCACTCTCCCACAATTCCATATTAGTTGTCAATTTGTTATACATTGACTTTAAATGTCGAATTTATTACTTCTACTTCCAAATTAATATATGAATTTTTAGTTTTTAGAAAAAGATAATCGATAAGAGAGTTATGTACTAGAATTAAAAAAAAAAACCATCAATGTAAAAGATTCAATGAAATAACAATTTCAAACATGTTATAATAAAAGTTGAAGAAAAAGAAGGGGTAAAGACCACACAATAGAACTATACATGAAATGACTAATGGAGATGACAGTATCCAGTATTACTATTTACAGTCACGCACAGAAAAAAAAAGGTATAGTATAGAAAGGACAATGTGATGCTGCGCTAGCAGCTGTTTGTGTAGGGCTAAATGACATACCAGAATCAGAGTATAAATCATATGATATATTAGCTAGCATACAAGAAAAAGATACTCGTAACTAATAATTACATGTTACATACTTTCCGTTTCATTTAATACTATTGTCTGAATTTCCGACCGATGAGGGCAGCGATTCACTATGGCAGAGTCCAACACCTTCAAGTATTAGGATTTTACGAGATACATCAACACAATTCTTTGATCACGATCGAACTAGTTGGACAACAATAATAGCTTAGCAAAGCTTACCTGAGTTTGTTCAGGTATAAGGAGGCTATCCTTTCCTTCATCAACTAAGGAATCCTTCAAAGAGACCTACGAAAAGGCAGAATTTTTTTATTTTTTAATCGAAAATAAGGTGATGGTAGATTGGTCTCAGAATAAGCTGGCATAGTCATAAGATTGGCATGTTATGTAGTGGTGGTTTGGTTAGTAGCTCTTTAGTTGCTTGTGAGTGTCCTTAAATGGACTGAGATGAGGGACATCACCCTCATCCTTTGTACTTAAACGTTTTTTTGGGAGTAATACAATTTACCGGGGAAACCCTTTAACCAAAAAAAAAAAAAGAAAAGCAAACTTGGTGACAACATAAACCCAAACAAAGTCACATGAAACGCGATACGCTTCGGTACGGGATCGCGAAACGGGTACGCGGTTCGCGGGGTCCTTAAAAATTCGGTACGACGTGGGGTAGGCTCATTTCGGTACGCTCCGGTTCGCTTTGGTTCGATGTACCATATAATTTGGTACGATGTACCATATTATACTTACATTTATATGAGTTTTAATGGGTTTATATATATTAAATATAAAACTTTTATTAATTTATCATTATATTTAATAAATTTAATTATATACTTTATACAAATGTTGCAAATTTTGTAATTGAGTTATATGTTTGAGAAAGCCCACTAGTAATTAACATGAAAATAATATTGTTGGGTCAAGTTGAATAAGTGGCCCATTATATAACCTGTTAGTCAGTGTTGTAAATATCGGCCTTGGCGGCCGATATATCACTGATATATCGCTTATCGGTGGTCAACCGATACGTTTTCTCACTTATCGGTCATAAATATCGGTTTTGGTCAATATCGGTCATAAATATCGGTTTTGGTAAATATCGGTATCGGTAAATGTCGGTCAATATCGGTAAATACTGGTCAAAATCAGTCAAAACCAGTCAAAATCGGTCAATATCGACTTATTTTGTTAGAATTTTGCTAATATATATATTTGTAAAATTAATTCCTTTATAATTAAGGGTCTCCGCCGAGAAACCGATAAATCGCCGCCAAGACCGATTTATCGCTTAAAGGTGGTCGACCGCCAAGGTACCGCCGAGCGATATTTACAACACTGCTGTTAGTTGGCCCAGACAAAAGAAAGAAAAATAAATTATGACTTATATATTTGACCTACGTCTCTCCTCTCTTTCTTTAAGCCGCTTTCACTCTTTTCCTTCTTCATAACAGTTCACCGAAAAACACCACGAAAATCAAATCGTTGACCGGTACGCCGATAATGGCGATCCCGATCGCAATTCCAAGCGATCCGGAATGCGATTGTACCGCGTTTGGGTACGAGCGATCCGGAACGCGGAACGCGGCCGACCCAGCGTTTCCTGTGACTTTGAACCCAAAACATGATTAGGGATGGCACCCGTGGGTAATGGGTATGGGTTCATCAAACCCGTCACCCGAGCCCGTGATTTTTTTCTCACCCGCCACCTACCCGTCATCCACCAATGGGTACAACTTTTTACCCATACCCATGCCCGTGGGTACCTATCGCCTTTGGGTAAACCCGTGGGTTTGTGAAATGGAACAAAATCATAAAACCAAGATATGTAAACTAACTATGAAACTAGGTAATAAGACATCATATCAATTTTCTAATACCAAGTTCACAAAATACTAATGACATGTCTGAAACTAAAAAAATTAATCATTACACCAAATGACATACATGTACTGAGATACATCATGTATATATCTTTGAAAGTTTTACCGTGTAGTCTAGAGATCTTGGTAGTTATCAATAACTTATATATGGGGCTAACTATGAGTGTGAATATGAATTAGTGACTGGATGCCACCTCAACGATGACATGGCACACATTTTGTGTTATTTTTTACAAATGGATTTAAGGTACACCCGGGTATTTAGGCGGTACACCCGTGGAGTTTCTTAAATGGTACACCCATGATAGTATGCATTACCCCACCACCCGCCACCTACCAATGGTAATAAATTTTCACCCACAACCCACCCCGGTATAAAATAACTGAATTACCCGACCATTACGTACGGTCCTCATGGTTTGTTTTTTTCTGCCGTTGCCATCCCTAAACATATTGCTAAAACCAAAGGGTATGTTTGCGTAATGGCTGAGCTGCTGGGCTTGTGTCAGCGTGCTGGGGCTGGGCTTTATTATAAGCCAAATAAAATTTGTTTTTTTTAAACTTGTTTGCAAATAGCTGGGGCTGGCTTATTATTTAAGAAAAAAAAAAAAAAAAAAAAAATTACTAAAAAGGATATAATTAAATAAATTTTTGGTGTATGTTAGATATTTTAAGGGTATATAAGTAAATTTTGGTTCATAAGCTCTGGGCTAAAGTTTTTAGCCATTTTTATGAGGCTGTGGCTTATAGAGGCTTATGACTTCATAAGCCCGCGTGACAAACGAGGCTTATTTTATAAGCCGACTTATTTAAAAAACCCAAGCCTCAATAAGCTCCTATAAGCCCTTATCCAAACACACTCAAAATATATCAACCATCCATCACCCACCCGTTTTCCCTTATTAACCAAATTGTTACGCTCCTCCGGCCTTTACTAACTAAAGCGATCTATAGAAATAGGAAGAAAAAAAAAAATTCAAAACAAGCGAATTTTTTAGATGTAATTAGCCACAAAGTTTGTGTAATCAAATCGAGCAAAGTTGATACACCGTACTAGTTTAAATAAGCGAACTCAAAACTTGACTCTGGCTTCATGACCTTTATTTTTCACGCTCAATTGATGATTAATTATCCCCCTGGTTCTTTTCAAGCTCATTTTTTTTTATCATGACGAATGTTATTTTTATTTAACTTTTTAGCTAATTTGTAACATTTACTTGTTAGACATGTTAAAAGTCAAATATAATTTGAATCTACTAAGTTTGAATTTTGGATAGATTGTTCGAAGTGTATAATTTGATTTTTATACAATTGATGATTAGTTATTTAAAAGTTTAATAGCACAATCGAAGTAAAAAATTAAGTTAATAAATTCATTATTCTGTTCATTTTATAAAAAGATTATAATGGACTATAGTCGTAGTAAAGTATTAGACACGTTTGACACTAGATAACATTGGATTCTCTCCCAAACAACTACTACACTCGTATTAACCAAACCCACTACCAACTATTTCCTATCCTTTCATAATATATGTTATGATCGAAAACCATATAAAATTAAATTATTTCTCATAGTTTTTGTTTGAACGATTTCCCTCGATTTTCGAGTTTTAATTCCACCTCTTCCGTTTCGAACTAACTTTTATTACTAAACATGTTTCCGTTTGTGAAGGCAGATTTGCACACGAAGGCAACACAATCGCCTTCTACGTTTTTTCTTGGCTGCATTAAGGAGCGGGATCGCACATAATGAGCATGTGCTGAAGTGTCAGGTGAAGCTTGCCGCCCGTTACCTCTATGTTATAGCTCTCTCTCTGTTTTAACTCTTCATCTAACTACTTACTAGAGTGTGTTTCTTATAATTATATTCTCTTCGTTCTAAATAGTGTCCACATTGACTTTTGAATCATTTCTTCTTCAACATTGACCTTAAATTATTTTGTTTATTTATTTAATACTTGATAAAATCATATCCAGAAAAATACCTTGAAAACTCAATCCCATTCCAATATATTGCATTAAGTATTAGATACACATCAAAATAATTAAAGTCAAAGAATGAAGAATGACTGACTTCGATAGTCAATATAGGACACTTATTTAAGCCGAAAGATAACAAGATGTTCCGAAACAAAAAGCGTCAATGAACAAAAATGATGATAAAATTTAATAAATCTCGCTTGACGGTTAAGGCTAAGGGGGGGATAATAAAAATATCATAATATTTTATCATCGTCAGCTCAATGATATATCAGTTTTCTCTCTCTGCAATTTATTTTATCAGCAATTTTGTGAAATAAGACAATCACAAAGAAGACATACCTCACTTATTCACAAGTATATTTCATAAAAACTAAAATATCACGCACGCACGCACGTTCACACACACGTACAAATCAAATCTCCCACAACTTGATCTTCTTCACGACTAGTTCTCTCATTTTTACATGAAAATGCATCGGAATATGGTGTGTAATACAAAGCACATTCTCGCTATATCCAGATGATAATCACACGTTTAATCTGTTTTTGTACGCTTTTGAACATTTTCGTACGGTTTTGTATGTTTTAAAACATTTTTATACGTTTTTGTACCCATTTTTATACATTTTAGTATGTTTTCATATGTTTTTGAACATTTTTATACGTTTTCGTACATTTTTGTATGTTTTCGTACGTTTTTGCACATCTTCCTACAGTTTTATAGTTTCTTTACGTAGAAGAACGTGTAAAACGAACAAAAGCGTACAAAAGCATTCAAAAACAGATAAAAAAAATAACAACAGATAAAAAAGGATAAAAAAGGAGAAAGCGTATACAAACGGATATAAACGTATAAGTATGTATGAAAGCATTAAAAAACAAACAAAAACGGATAAACGTACAAACGTAGCAAACATACAAAAACTAAAGAAAAACGTATGAAAACTAAAAACATACAAAGACGAGAAAACCGTATAAAAACTATGAAAACGTACAAAACAAGAAAACATAAAAAACGTATGAAAAATTCAAAATCCGAAAAACTTATGAAAATCTTGAAAACGATAAAACGCAAAATGTAAAAAAAACGAAGAAAAAACAATGAACTTAAAAAACGTTCAAAAGCAACAAAAAAAGAAAAATGTTCAAAAACGTAGAAAACATACAAAAACATTCAAATGAATCATTCGTATGAAAACGTAAAAACGTTGAAAAACGAATAAAAATGTATAAAAATTATAAATAAACAAATATTGAAGTTGGTGAGCAGTGATTTTATACATTGAGAAGAAGTGAAAGTTTATGTCTGAAATGTTAAAGAGATAAGAAGTGTTTCTTACCACTTATTCAAAAAAAAAACTCTACGCGCGCAACTACTTACTTTTAGTAATTAATGTTATATTACGATAATAATATTTATACTATCATGAAGCATTTTTTTTGTTTATTAAACTAGTGAACGATCATCGCTCCGTATTTGCATCATTAAAATGTTCACGTAAATCATATATTTAAAATTATAACCACATGAAAATTGTTATTAAACTCTTCCCTCCTTCCCACATTAAGTGTCCAATTGACTTTCAAAGTCTTTTTTCTTCAACTTTGACCTTAATATTTCTCTTATGTTATATATACTTGATGCACGATTATGAATGGATAGAGTTTTGAATATATTTTTCGTTGATATAATTTTCGTTCAATATTATATAACACAAACAAAAATATTTATGGTCAAAGTTGATGAAAAAAGACTTAAAAGATTCCATTGTGGACACTTAATATGGGACGGAGGGAGTACTAAAATATGCTTTTCTCTTCTTTTCAGCTGCGCCATGTTTCGCGCTATAATAAAACTTCTAACTATGGACACTCGTTTGAGATATAAACTTTATAAATATTGTTCGTTACAAATAAAGAAGACAATTATCATTGTCTTACTTTACGCTTCAATAAAATAGAGAACAAAAAGCATAAAGCTAAAAAGTACCTTAAATTTCGTCAGAAAAATAAGTGATTAACTATGACTACCTTTATAGATCCGTAAACATTGTAGAGCTAAGTACTGTTTTACATATTTTTCAAAAACAAGTTCCACATACTAGTTATGTTTTTATTTTATTCCCAATATGGTTATCTTAAATTACTCGACTACTCAACTTTACTCATTTTTTACACGTGTTTAATGCTCAACTTAATTAGTGGCCTACTTATTTTTGTCATATTAACCCTCAAGTGCTCGACTGACGGCTACTCAACTTACAAATGCTCGACTGACGACTACCTACTTTTTACTTTATAATAAAATAAACATATAACCCTTATTGTATAAATTAACATACTTTAAGTTGTGCTTTAATAATTTTTTCATCATCTTCTTCAAAAAATTCACTTCATCGCCAACACCTCATCATCACCGTCGGCCACCAACCACCACTCCCTCTGCCTCACCGCCTTAAACAAGTCGTCATGTTCGCCACCTCGAGTCTTTCACTCTCAACTGCTCGCCGCCTCGACTCTTTCACTCTCGACTCCTCCACTCTCAACTGCTCCCCACCTCGACTCCTCCCCCTTCGCCCCACCACCTCCTTGTGCGAAATTCATTTGAGTGCAACCGCATTCATCGTTTTTGTAAATGACTAAATATGGTTAATTTGCCATAAACTTTTCGATGGTACTTGATAAAAGTTGATTTAAAAGTTAACTAGATGTTTAGCCCTGTACCTTTTTATGCAAACTTATGAACCATACTAGACTTTATTCCATACCACGCTTGTCATTTTACCTTTAATAATAACATACTTTTGAATTCGTATCATTTATCACTAAGAAGTAAGAACTAAATAATGTTGCTAAAAACAATTAAAGAGAAAAGCAAAACATTGTCTTGAATGACTATTGGACATTTGAACTAAACATGGTGGTTGTTATAACTTTATCATTATCATCAATGGCTGAGAAGTCATTTAAATACATCAACCTTTGGGGTTATCAGTGTATATCAGACATTCTTGATCGTTTTTTATTCCTTATTTGCGTTGTGGTTAATGATACACATGCACTCCAATCGTCTTTATCTGATTTGAAGATTGTTCATCAGATTTGTAGGTGTATACTACGTAAATCTTACCTTTTAAAAATGTTACATCGTACTGTTCGTGTTATTCTGAAGACATATCTCAGTTTTATAGGATCATTATTTTACATTCTATTTGATCAAATTCGATCTCGGTTTGTTTTATCCCAAAAAGCCATGACTATCCCACTTAAAGGTTCATATATTATACATGACATTTTCATCGGCTTCAACATAACAGAGATCCCGTTAAACGACTGAGGTGTAAAATAATCACCCTTATTATCATACTGATTATGAACACTTAAAGGTTCATATATTATACATGACATTTTCTAGGTGGCTTCTTACGAATGGCCCACGCTCACCAAAGGCTCGTTTAAAAAGGAAGTCGGTGAGGCATCGAGAGTGAAGTCGGCAGAGGAGTGGTGTTGGTGGCCGGTGTAATATGAGGTGTGGTGATGAAGAGCGGTGAAAAATGATATAAATTATTAAAGCATAAGTTACAACTTATTAATGCTTATACCAATAAGAGTATATATATGTAATTTTATTATAAAGTAAAAAGTAAGTAGTCGTCAATCGAGTACTTGTGAGTTGAGTAGCCGTCAGTACATCACTTAGGTTAAAAGACAAAAATAATGTGCCGCTAATTAAGTTGAGCATTAGACACGTGTATAAAAATGAGTAGAGTTGAGTAGTCGAGTAATTTGAGATGATCATATTGAGAATAAGATGAAAACATGACACTATGTGAAACTTGTTTTTGAAAAATGGGTAAAAAGAACTTTAGCCTGTTTAAACCTTACAACCAATAAATCTTTAAAATAACTGTCCTTTATGTTATTCCAACATTGGCCAATTTCCTTTCATTATCATCATCATTATCTATTTTAACATTATATTGCTAGGTATTTTTATTATCTTAGATCATAACAATATTATCTGGAAACAAGTTACTCGTAGCATGTTATTTAATCAACACCCTTCACTTTTCCGTAAAAAAATTACTCCGTATTTATACGAAAAGCTGTTTTTATATTTTAATGAAAAAAAAGAAATGAAACGAAGATAAATCCAAAATAGAAGCTCTGCAGCTCAATCTTTTTATCAATGAATCACAGTAAGTATAATTGTACCTTACCTTACAGCAAATCAATCAGAACATTCAAATTTCGACAAGGGCGCTACTATTTGTACCTCTGGTCCATCATAAAGTATTAAAACATAAAAATGATTCTTTTTGTATCATTTTTTTTACAATGCAACGCAGTTTTTTTATCAGTTTTTGTTCCGTAATTTTTGACAGTTTCATACTTTTGACCTGTTAAACTTTATATTTTTCGTTCCGTATTTTCCGTGTCACAGTTTTATAACATATACACAATTATAAAAATTAAAAAAAATTAAAAAACGCAAAAAAATCAAGAAGGGTACAAACGGTGTTTTAAGGGGATACATATAACATAAGCTTTTCGACAACTATTGTTTACCTTTAGGGTAGGTTATAAGTACCTAAAACACCATATTTACCTCTTATGTTTTTTTTTTGCGTTTTATTATTATTATTATTATTTTTTATAATTTTTATAATTTTGGTTATATCATAAAACTGTGAAACCGAAAGTGCGAAAAGTTAAATATAAAGTTTAGCAAGTCAAAAGTATTAAACTGGCAAAAAATACGGAATAAAAAACTACGTTGTACTGTAAACTAAGAAAAAAAAATATGTTTTGTACTTTTTTTTTACTTTCTGTTATATTTATATCTTAACCATAGGATATCAAATATGTGTAATGTGAATGTATTTATTTTAGCAGTTATAGTTGAGGGACAAGAATGTAAAACTAACCCGTAGCTACGGCTCCTCCTATAACTACGATTGTGGCTTCTAGCACGACAAGGTGGAGATGGTTAATTAAACATTTGTGTTTTTAAATTTAAAGGTCAGAGACATGCGAAATTAGACTTGCCATATCTTTTGCGATAGTTATATTGTTTATGCAATTGATCTAATTACTAAAAGTCAAGCATGATTTTAACTTAATACAAACACAAAAAACATTACAACTAAACGTCAAAGATTGTCTTCAAAAAAGATTTATGAACCGAAATCGTCCGTTGAGCAAACGCTATCAAAGATTGGTTTGCTATTAACAAAGACGATATTCATCAATATGTAACACTATTAATAATGAAACGAAAAAGAGGAATGAAGATTTTATGTTAACACAAACAAAAAATTGTCTTCAAAAAACATGCATGAACCGAACCCGTCCGTTGGGCATACACAGATTTCCTTTTTAATAAATACGGTGTTCACGGACGACTATATGTCATACTATATATAATGAAACAAAAAAAAGGAATTAAGATTTTATGTTAACAGAAACACAAAATCCATTACAACTAAACGATATTGTCTTCAAAAAAGATTTATGAAAGAAACCCGCCCGTTGGGCGGGTTACGTAACTAGTTAAACATATAGTGTACACGGGCCCGTGGGTATTTAGGCGGGTACACTCGTGGGTTTCTACACCTATGATGATGATGATGGGTATACATTACCCGTCACCCACCCGCTACGTACCGATGGGTACTAATTTTCACCCACAACCCACCCGCGGGTGAAAAATAACAGGATTACCCGCCCATTTACGTGTGGGTACCAGGGTTTTTTCTCGCCGCTTGCCATCCCTAAACATGATACAACAAATGTAGGATTATTAAAGAGAGAGAGAGATAGTACGAGAATTCGATAAACATGAGAACCGGAAGCCACATAAACCCAGCAACTACTTCCATCTTCATTAACCTGCCCCATTAATTAAAATACTGATTAATCAAACAAATAAAATAAAATAATATAAAAAAAAGGAATAGAATTATATCTACATGAAGGGAGATGCGATTGGAGTGAAGATTGGCGGGAGATGGATAGTCTATTAACGACAATGGTACCGCCGCTTTCTTTAGACTTCGAGCGAACAACATCTTCTATTTACTTTCAACTTTCTTTCATACCTCAATAGCAGGGAAGTACAACTTTGTAAAAATACGAATTTTTAAGTAAAATAATAAGGGTTTTTCTAACATGTGCCCCAGACACATGTTAAGGTGGGGACACAGGCTGTGTGTCACAGCCTGATTGGCCAGCAGTTATTGTTATTAATCATTATCAGGCCTTACAAATAACTGTTGGCCAATCAGATTGTGACACACGGATGTCCCCACCTTAACATGTGCCCCTGGGGCACATGTTAGAAAAACCCAAATAATAATACTATCTTTACTTTCAATGTGAATTACTTATTACTTTTTTTATTTTATAGCACAACTTTCTTATGCTATGCACTACACTGAACACCGGTGATCTTCATTTTGTTACATCAGCTTTCTTTTTTCGACGACTTACATTCGACATTTTACCACTCTAAGGCGATCTTCATTTTTTTTTCTTTTTTCAAATTTTTTTAACAACAAAATTAAATTTCATTAAATAAAACATTACATAATAATTCAAATATAATAAAAACATTACAATAATAATTCATTTAAATAAAATACGAAAAAAACGTAACAAATTACGATACGATACGAGAACACAAGCTTTTAGATTGCTCGGTAATTGTTGATGAGTTCTTGCTTCTCATTTATGCTTCTCATCAATTCTTCCCTAGCGGACTCTAAGACGGTTGTGATACGCGTATCTGATTCCGAGCTCATAAGAAGAGTATGCAGACCGTAGTTGTTAAGTGACTGGTCGAGAGGCAGCGAATGCACCCTCGTTTCCTCCTCAGCACGGCTACACATCTGGAGGAGATAACGAGTCATCCCACCCAACAAATTGTTAGCCAACGTAACCTCCTTTTCTTGTTCGGTTCGTAGTCGCCTAAGGATAGCATCTCGCACCTCATTTGGTTCGTTAGCCATAGTGTTTGTGTGAAATAAATGACATTTGAGAGAGTTTGATTAAAAGTTGTGTGAGAAATGAATTATGGTAAAGGGGTATTTATAGGGGAAAAGTAGTCGTTGGAGTAAAAATTCAAAATTACAATATAAAATTTAAAATTAAAATATGAAATTTAAAATTACAATACGAAATTTAAAACACAATCGTCCTAATTGTATTTTCCCATAGCCAAACAGATTTAGTATTCATTCGTTGTTCTATTTTTGCCGTCTTTCTAAACAAAGCAAGATGCATCTCGTAATCTTTATCAGATTCTTGTTTCAAAAAAGTGTCGATCAAAGCACGGTTCTCTTGTGGAATGTCATTGCATTTCTCGTATGCTTTTCTCAGATCATCTTTAGATGTGCTTGCATTGTCAAATTGCACGGCTAACTCCATAATCGCTTTCTGATGAACGATATTTTCGTCAACTAGTTTTTCAACCAAAGCTTTGATTTCATCGATGGTATAACCATTTAAAAAAGTTGATGTAAGCGTATATAAATTGAGTATAAAATGGTGAAATGAATTGGGTATTTATAGTGTTAAAGTGTTTAAATTTTTAAACTTAATTTTTTTTTTATATTAGATAAGGTAACCTGGATTTTTTGTGATATTCCCACTCGACCATCGATCACATACCCGACCATTGTCTTCCTCGACTGACCGACGACCGATCATGGCACTATAGGGGCGACCGACGCGACCAACAGGTCGACGGACCCCATAGTGAGTATCCTTACATACAAATTGTACAACTATCATCTTTTGATCAAAAATTATAAAAATATTTACTAAACAACGAATGAACGTTTTTTATCCTCTTTAAGTTTTTGTTATTTTTAGAGTAAATTACACCATTCATCCTAGTGGTTTGGTTTAAATTCCTTCGGATCTTTTTTTTTCTTGTTGAATCCTTATGGTTTTAATTTTGCACTGGTATGCGTGTGTGAGCACTAGTCAAATTTATATATGTATAGTATAAATCCCGTGACAATTCTTTCCAAATTACTTCTCAAACAAGAGAAAATAAAATGATACAATCTCACTTAAGAAAACACAATACGTATATTTTTAACCGGGAAGTATTTCTTCTCGGGTCGTATCCCAACGAAGTCGTGAATTGAAATTTGGGAATAATTCGGATTCGAGTTAAGAATGAATAAAGGATTTTCGAATTTTGAATTAAACTACGAATATAATAGCACAATTAAACTATAGAAACTATTAAAGAATTAAAAACAATTAACTAACACGAAATTTTAATACACGAAAATTAAAAACGTGAGCTAAAACTGAAATTTAAAATCTAAGGCACTTCTTTTAACAAATTTTATACCTAAAAATCACAAATTTAAAAAGAAAATTTTAGGAAAAAGAATTAGAATTTTTTAACTATTTTTGAATTTTTTATGAATTTCTAAAGAAAAAATGAATTACTAAAAATACACTTTTTCTAAAAATTAACACTAAAATTCTATTTTTATTTTTCAAAAATACTAGAATGAAAAAGAAAATTATTACAAAAAGAATTAGATTTTTCCAACTATTTTTCTATTTTCTATGAATTTCTTAAGAAAAAGAAATTACTAAAAACCTATTTTAAATTCTAGAAAATACAAATTTAATTGGAAAAATAAAGAAAAATGATTTTTATCTACTAAAAATGTGCAGAAATCTAATAGAATAAAAATGCCCAATTTATACTAACCAATTGAACTCTAATTTTACTAATTAAAACCTAAAACCTAATTTAATTAAACTAATTTTAAAAATATAAAAACTATTTTATTAATCCTAAAAGAACAGGGTAGAAAATGAAACAAATGAAAGAAAAGGGTAGGCGGGAAAAATAAAAGAAAATTACACTATAGTGAAAACAAACAACCTTTAACTATTGAAAAAGTATCAAATAAACCCTACGATTTAGCTTATTTTTTTAGCTTATCTAAAAAATGAAAATTAGCAAAAACTTAAAACTTCAAAGTTGGACCTGAGCTTATACACTACAACTTTAACAAAAGCACATTGACATTATTATCACTTATTAAGCTAAAAAATTAGCTTATTAAATCCTTTCTAACAGAAACTAAGACATTACTATTGAAATTCTAACTTTTTCAAACTTTGGCTTATTTTCTAGCTTAATCTAAATAAAAGAAAACCAAAAGAAGCGATAGAAACATTGTGATGTGTACTAGGGGATTTCTAAAAAAAATAGGACAAGTAAACAAGATTAACAAGGAATTTGCTATTAAAAAGTAAAGGTTCAGGTTTATTCACTTTTGAAAGCAATACCGAATAAGCTAACTAGCTCAATATAAGTCCAGAAACTGATCCTAGAAACTGAAATTTTGGAAATAAGCTATATTATGAATATATGATAAACCTAGATAAAAGGAATTTGTAAATAACAACTAGAAAATAGTGATCCAAAAGAAATAAGCAATAAATCTCAGCTGCTGCTATACCACTTTTGCAAGAAAATTAAAGCTAGTCTAAGAGCTTAAAAATGATACTTAAAAGATGAATTATATTAAGCTAATGGAATACTTCTAAATTTCTTAAAACTAAGTTCTATATCCTAATTACAAATGCTAGAAGACAACTTAAAGAATGATGAGACTCAGCAGTATTAACTAAGTTAATACTGCCTAGTCTGATGTAAATGGCAAAAACTTATGTGCAGGCCAAAATTCTTAGGTTAGAACTCATAATCCTACTCACTAAATGTATCTAAGTTTACACTAACCAAATTTGAGTTCTAAAATGGTGTGAATGACCTAACTCTAAAACTACTCAACACTCTAAATGTCCTGGTGCTGGCTAAAGCTTATTAAGCTCTAAATCTTGAAACACTACAAACTAACTTTCAAATCTTCTCTAAAACTTGAACACTTTAAAAATCTAAACTATGTAAAGAATTTTGACAGAATCTTGTTGACTTTTAGAGTCAAAACCTCCTTATCCCAAACACTACTTAACATTCACTGTCCCAAATGAATTCTACTTAAAATCTATTTTAAAACTAAAAATGCTAAAACCTTTTATCTACTCAGACTTTAACTAATCTAATTAACCTATTTAAGCACTAAAAACTAAAGCTTATGTTTTAAAATACACTAGTTACTCACCTAGGTATTTATCACTAGTTAGAACAGTATTAACTAAAAGGATTATTTAACTAGAAATAGTAATGGAAAATTAAAAACAGATAAAACTAATGATCAACTAAACACACTTCAATAAGGAATAAGCATTTCTGAATTCACAATAAGCAACTAGAATAAGCTTCAATTGCTAAAATGAAAAATAGAAGATGAAACCTGAATTTTATGTAATCTCAGACACTAGCCACTCTTTCTGAGTGAGTGGCTTTCAAGTTCAAAACCTAAATGGCACCTTGCCTCTAAACCAATTAGCTATAAGCTAAATAAGCTAACTTGAGCTTATCAACTCCAAAAGCTTCAAAATTTAAATCAAACTGAATTCAAATGAACTTTGTTGAACTAAAAGTAGAAAAATACAGTATTGAAAAGACTTTTAACAAAATTTTAACAACTTTAGAACAAAAGAAAACAAAATAAGCTAAATTTAGCTTATTACAAGCTTATTAGCTAAAAACAGCTTATCACATGAAAACTTTAAAACAAACTCAACTCAATTATTTTTATTGCTTAAGAAAAGAAGAATACAAGGTAAAGAACAAAGAGTACAACTGAATTTTGAAAGTTTTAAAAACTCAAAAGATGAACAGTACACGTGAATTGAAAAGAGAAAATTACAAAGTAAATTGAACTAAATCTAACTAAAAACTGTCTAAACTGAATAACAATCTCCTATTTATAGATGAGGGTGAAGAGAGGATGAGAGCTTCAATCGTTCCAAGCCCTTGATCACTTTTAAACTTGAATCTTATCCGTTGGATCTCTTGAGTGAGGTGTTCGTACCAATGGGAGATTGCCACGTCCTAAAAATGACGTGGAGATGGTAAATACGAGGTAGGGTGAATTGGAAGAGACGGGGAAGAGATTTGGGAAGGTTGGGTTTTATTCGGGTTTTGGCGGGAAAAACTTTTAGGGACGGTTAGAGAGAAAGATTATACCCCGCGTTTCATTTAAAAGTTTAGGTTAATTACACAACTAGTCCTTGTGTTTCTCTTCCACAAATGTAGTGTAAAATAACTTTGAGAGTTTACACTTCTGGCCCTTGTAGTTTTAAAACAAGAAAATGGGCTTTGACTTTGGGCTTTTTGTTGGGCTTTTGTGATCCAAATAGTATAGAAGGGCCCAAAGGGTAGTTTAGTCTTTTTGCATCCTCTTCAAAGGGTATAATGGTCTTTTCACTTTGTCCTTTTCTTTTCTTTCTTGACTTTTCTCGACCACGGTCTTGATCCGGCTTTTGAAATTGGCTTCAAATCTCTCTCTTGTACTTGTCTTTTCATTTCTTGTCGGTTTTTGCTTGTTTTTTGCTCTTTTTGACCTTGATATCCTTTCCTACACATTAATACACAAAAGCACACATATTTCCATCT